>CAKAOH010026943.1:57479-83953 GCA_916701665.1 Sebastiscus tertius | reverse complement strand
GGGGTTAGGGTTAGGGTTAGGGTTAGGGTTGGGTTAGGGTTAGGGTTAGGGGTTAGTGTTAGGGTTAGGGTTTGGTTAGGGTTAGGGGTTAGGGTTAGGGTTAGGGTTGGGTTAGGGTTAGGGTTAGGGTTAAGACCCTAACAACAAATGCTTCTAAAATAAATGGCCTATCGTAGCTTTAACTAACAATTCAATTGCTTATATCTATTACTCTTCAAATAACTGCACTTACACTTAAACTTCATTCAGTGTTTACACTAAAACTGAAACTGAATTTAGCCTTTTCTAGTTATTATTTTTTTTAAATTGTGTCATTTCTGTTTCTCTTAAAATAGAGGTTGAATACATCAAATCTTAGGTTAGTATTACTAAAAGGCAAACGAGCTTGCTGCTGATCCGCTTTGTTTGTAATAACCACACAGGTCTCATATTTCTTTTGTGCTCTGTAGGTGAACAGCAGGTAGAAGTGGAGCAGCACAGAGGATTGGAGAGATTAAAACTACAAGAGGAACACACTTGTTCAGTGGTTTTATCATGCTGTGTTTCCTCTTAGAAATTACCTTATGAGAAAATGGTGTCTTCTACTGGATTTGTCTGTGACACAATAACTTTTATGGCCTGTAATGTGTGCCTGCTGAGTTTGAAAGTGAATGTGATATGTCTGTCTTTGTCTCTTGACCCTCTTGTCTTTCTCTTGAGGTAAAAGGGGAGATAAAGCATTTTGGAGGATCAGATTGTTATGACCAGCAGACACAAATGCAGGTGCTGAAAAGCCCTTTTGTTATCTCTCGACACACAATCAGGTTATATGTGAGCACACTGGTCTGTTTTATTCTGAGTTTGCCCCTTACTTACTTACCTGCCATGTTGCCTGGTGGTTTTGTTTATCAGACATCTGCTCCATCTTTGAGAAAAGCTGTAAAATGGCAAAGCTATAACTAAAAATTCTTCAATAAAGAGGATACAAGATAGCCCAACACAACAATTCCTCACATTTTTTATCCTAATCAGCCACAACATCTACAGTTCATGGTCATTTCACAACAAAGGCCACTTGTAAACAAACCAGACCGTCTGGATTCCTCCTCTCCAGGTATTTTACAATGGGTTGTCATTGTTCTACGGACCTACAGACTAGTGTTGACAAAGCTGCGAAGGTGAGCTGAGCACCGATTGGTCAGCTGTCTGATCAGCAGTCAGGTGGGGGTAAACTTCAGCAGGTGTGGCACGGTGAGGGTGGGACTGACATACAGAGCTGATTAGAAGAGGTTGTAAAGGAAATTCCACAACCTCCACGACTTCCTACAGCTGCCACATTGTTCTGTTACAGGTAGGACAAATTAGCATTCTTTAAAGATTTTGTTAAAGAAATGTACTTGTGTTATTCTGTCAGGTGTTTGTTTTGGCGTGTTGGGTGTCTTAGTCTCTTAAAGATAAACACTTAAAGTCATATAACTGTTTTGTTGAGATAATTCAGAATAAGGTTACTTCCATTTTCCCTTTCCTGCTGTGCTATTCACACCACCAAATTGGATTTAATTTTATTTTTATACTGTGCTTATATGCTGTGTTATTAACTGTATATTTATGCATATGTGTGAACCTTTTATCTCTTGCAGTTAAAGCAATACCATGGACCCTGAGTATTTCAAATCTTATGTAAGTAGACTTTTCCTGCCATTGCATTTTGATTCTATTTACCGAGAAGTCACATTTGCACATAATACAATCTGCTGTCTCCTGTTCTCTGATTATCTGCATACCTTCTAACGTTATCTACAAAAGCCACTATGTAGGTGACGCCTTCAGGCAAGAGGATGTTTAAGACATAGTGGAACACAACTGTGTTTCCTGTTGAGGAATAGTTCACTAATTATGCTGTCAAACTACAACTACTTCAAGCAGGAGTATAAAATATTTCACATTCTTTAAATTCAAACACAATGAAGACTGACTTTGCTCATCTTCCGTTAACGCCTTCACGTTTGACTGTGTAAATCATCATCTTCTCTTGTCACATGTTCCACTTGTTCCCTGCCACCCACTTATTTCATATTTTTATATATCTATATATTCCTAAACAGACAGTTTCTTCATTTCTTCATTTCTCTATCGCATCTTGCAATTTTTAGGTTGTAGCGGGCTCAGTTTTAAAGCTAGATTTTGGAGAGAAAAAGATGGCATGGCCATTTTCAAAGGGGTCCCTTGACCTCTGACCTCTAGATATGTGAATGAAAATTGGTTCTATGGGTACCCACGAGTCTCCCCTTTACAGACATGCCCATTTTATGATAATCACATGCAGTTTGGGGCAAGTCATAGTCAAGTCAGCACACTGACACACTGACAGCTGTTGTTGCCTGTTGGGCTGCAGTTTGAGATGTTATGATTTGAGCATATTTTTTATGCTAAATGCAGTACCTGTGAGGGTTTCTGGACTATATTTGTCATTGTTTTGTGTTGTTAATTGATTTCAAATAATAAATATAAACATACATTTGCATAAAGCAAGTATATTTGTCCACTCCCATGTCGATAAGAGTATTAAATACTTGACTAATCTCTTTTAAGATACATTTTGAAATGGCAGATTAACTATGGACAATCATGCAATTAATTACAACCCTAGTCTAAATGTTTTGTTTCTCTCTCTTACTCTCCCTATTCCTCATACAGAACATGTGTTGGGGTACCCTAGGAACGGTGCGACCCTACCCCAATTTCCACTCTGACCGGGATGCCATGGAGCTCCAGGCGGCGCTGGAGAAGAAAGGTACTTCTGCTAGTAGACTCAAAAAAGCCTTGGAAAGCGGTGTTGTTGCCCATCAATGTTGGATAAAGCTGTACACAATCCTACTTTTTATTTTACCTCTTAACATTCCTCTCCCCATCGTTGAATCATGGCATTGTGTACCCGGCTCAGATGTGGTGACTCTGGTGAGAATCCTAAGCAATCGGTCCAACGCTCAGAGACAAGTGATCGCCAAGACCTTTGAAGAAATAACACAAAAGGTAAGGAAACACTTTTTAATAAAATTTATAAATTTACAAGATAAAAAAGGCTCTAAAAAAGCATTTAGAAACTAAAACATGATATTCAGAATAACAGTTTCAAAGTGCAAAGCCACAGCAGCCTCCCAATGTGAAACACTCCTCAAGAGAGTCCATGTTGTGCAATACAACAGAATGTAGAGTTGCAATGACAATATTGAATGTTGCAAGTGTGTGTTTGCTCATCTGCAACTTCCAAGTGTTTGCTGTTCAAACATTATTTAAACTGGTTGTAAAGGGTTTGAACACACCTTTGTTTAGAGAGGGAGTAATACGCTACAATAAGACAACAAGTAATGTCCCAGAGGATGAATGTGATGCACAAATTGCAAGGGAACATTTAGCCTACTATTTCTTTCACCGAATATGTGATAGTAGATACTAATAGTATCTGGCAGATACTATCACACTGACACTTTGTTGTCAAACAGCCAGGAACCTCCTTTCAGTTGCATAGTAACAGCCTATCAGAGTATCTTTGGAAAGTCCAAAGAACAGAAACAGAATTGATATCGCTATTTATATTGATGATTTCATCTGGCACACTTTTGGTTCTTTAAGTATATTTTGATACTAACACTATGTTTTAGGACTTTTACTTTCAAACTAGCAAAATAAGATCTCCAGTAACTGAGCGTTTTTTTTTTTCTGATCTGCAACATTGAGAGTCAACAGAGAAAATCAGACTAAGACATGAGAAAACATAAGTGTTTATTCTGACTTTGTGGCAGGACCTGGCAACCGGTGTGAAGAAAGCAGTGGCTGGAGATCTGGAGACTCTCCTGCTGGAGCTGCTGATGCCTCCTCAGCAGCATGAAGCTTATCGCCTGCAACAGGCCATGGTGGTGAGTGGGTGTTTGTGTGCTTTGTATACATATTTTAGAGGAATGAAGTGGGTGTTTTTTCGTTGAAGCAGGGATTTTACCTTGCTTGTCTGTCATATCCCAGGATATATATACAGTATGTGTTGTGTGTGTGTGTGCAGGGTCTGGGCACAGATGAGGAAACACTGATGGAGATCCTGTGTACACGCTCTGCAAAGCAGCTGCAAGAAATCGATGCTGCATACCAACTATGTAAATCACAAAACTTTCCCAGCCTTCCTCCCACCCAATTCTTTTTGGGTTGACATTTACCCCTAATCCATATAATCTCTTGTTTTCAGTGTATAAGAAGGACCTGGAGAAGGAACTGAAAGGAGAAACCTCTGGAGACTTTGAAAAGCTTGTTTTGGCTTTGCTGAACGTAATTTGCATATTTGTTTCCTTTAACGTCACCTTTGACCTTTGAGTAAAGCGATTGGCCTCAAAAGTGTTGAGGACAGTCAGTAAAGCCTTAAATTATTATTATTATTACTTATTTACCAGGAACAGTGCACATTAATCAACATTTCAGCTTCTACCTCAATGTAAATGTGCCAGAATTAGCCAGCTATCTGTAGTCCCTGGGCAGCTTATCAGGCTTTCATATTATTTAAACAGTTAATCTTGGATATGAAATAGCAGTGAGGCAATGTCACAGCGGAAATATAAAAAGGATTTTCTGTGACAGGTTCTTCTGAAACATCATTTTTTATGCTTTGTGTGTGATTATTCAATTTAGATATGACCTTGAAATTGCTATTAAAAGAGTTTTCTCACTCCTCTCTCCCGACAGAAAGAAGATGTTGCCGGTGGGGTTCGAAGAGATATTGAGGTATTATTTTCCATGATACTTTTACACACTAACATTGTGGTCCAGGTGGGAACAAGGGACAACCTGTCACGGTGCAGGGAATACTCGAACAGGGATGGATTGGACCCAAATGCATGTTGAGTTGAGGAGGAAGCAGGAATACTTAAAGGGGACATACCATGCTCATTTTCAGGTCCACACTTGTATTTTGGGTTTCTACTAGAACATGTTTCATGCTTTAATGTAAAAAAAAACACATTATTTTTCCTATATTGTCTGTCTGAATATCCCTGAATTCACCCTCTGTCTGAAATGCTCCGTTTTAGCGCCTGTCTCTTTAAGACGCACGCCTGAAAAAGCTCAGTCTGCTCTGATTGGCTCACGAGAAAAATATGGTGCACCTTTGCAAAAGTAGTTCTCAAGCTGTGTGTGGAGAAACTCAGATGGGGGCGGAGGGGTATATCCTAATGAGCATGTGACATAGGAAGGGGAGCCAAATCTGAATGGCTTGTTGAATCACATACAATCACATCAAGCCAGACAAGTCTGAGATTTCACCCCTTTCTGATTGTGTGTTACTGTTTTTTTTTAATCCAATAGTCTCTCTCTGCGTCACTCAGTGGGAAAAAAGCTGATGTAGGACCGTGGATTGACATACTGACCTCCAGACACTCAGACCATCTTAACAAAGGTGAGGCTGTAATATATGTTTCTTACATATTCTTGTTTCTGTGTGTCAGAAAGGCTTCCCTGTTTTTAATATGAATATGTTCATTCCCCTTGTTGACAGTACTGATGGGTCTGGAGATACAGAGCGGACAGACGGTGGATCAGGTTCTGGAGAAAAAGTTTTCAGGAGACGTTCGGATTGGTTTGAAAGCTTTAGGTAAATATTGTTTGAGATACTGCGTGGGTGATCCGTATAAATGGACTATATGTCCATGTTGAGTAGTCACTAATATTCCTTAATATGTGTCATGACAGTACAGAGCATTCAAAGCCCCGACGTCTTCCTCGCCAAAAGACTAGCTTCCACCAAGGTAAGACGCTGTCGTCATCAATTATCAAACTATACTGTGACTGATTGATGGATGGATGAAATGATTTATCATTGCATTTATCAGTATAAAGACTATGAATTTAACCGTTTAATGTCCTCACTAAGAAAAATGGAATGGACAACAAATTGTTTTTACATTTTAATGTCCTTGAGGCACTAATAATAATAACAATCAATGTTTTATTTTACCGCCATATGTCAATGGAAGTAGTATTACCAGTACTAGTATTATTCCCATGTATTTATTCTAGAGGATATTTACAGTAGGCAACTTTGAAACCATCTCAGAAATGGTGGAAAATCATACTGATATAATTTAGTCATCAAATATATAATGGAATAACAAGTTTTTTTATTTCATAAAAAAATTGTAAATTTATTATCATCACTATTTTTACCACTAAATGACAATTTGGTTGAATTTGGTTGAGTTTTTAGACAGTACAAAATCATATGTATGAAATTATTTCAGCATATATATAAAATGGAATAACATTAAATATACCATATTAACAACAATGAATGATCAGAATTTTTTATTTTTTTTTATTTAGACCATTACACGGTTTTAAACATAAAAATTCTAAATGCGTCCCAGTTTATTTCCTGTTGCAGTGTATGTGAATGACATCAGCTGACAGGAAGTAAACATGGACCCAAGCTGTTGCCTAGCAACGCAGTTCCGTTGCAATTCCGTTGCAATTCCGTTGAAATGTGCTAAAACGGAGCGTTTCAGACAGAGGGTGAATACAGGTATATTCAGACAGACAGTATGAGAAAAATAATGTGTTGTTTAAATATTAAAGCATGTAAACATGTTCTAGTAGAAACCCAAAATACAAGTATGAACCTGAGGATGAGCATTATATGTCCCCTTTAATACCTGTACCTGATCCCTTCTGCATGGGCTATGACTGACACAACAAGGGGGTGTCTGCCACCTTGTGGAAAGGTACTAGGAACTGCATAGGTTTGAGTTGTCATACTTCAAATCAATAACATAAATAACCACGACCTGCAACAAAACAAACAATTATTAAAGGATGATAATACATATAAACCAGTTACATTGCAATAGGGAGTCATTTATGACAGGTCAGTTACACCTGTAATTTAAGGAAATGGTACTTTGTTATCTATCTTGTTTATAATATAATATTCTACTCACTGCCATAAACATATTCATATAAATAAATGAACTAGATTGTTATTGTTGTCTTGTATATAATATGTGTTATAGTAGCTATATAGTTAGTTTCCAATCCCATTGAAAATTTAAATGTCTGAAAAGCACTTCCTGTATGATAAATTTTCCATTTGTCTCTGCCTAGTAGGGTTGTAACGGTATATGAGATTTTCACCGTACGATAACTATCTCCGAAAATATCATGGCTTTACAGTATGACGGTAAACAGTATTACACTATTCTTGTTATTATTAGCAGCGATAGTATTATTATTAGTATTATTATTATCATTTACGATGACCACTTAAAGGAATGAGAACAGCATTATACTATAAATATGTTATATAACTGAAGCACGTTAGTGTACATGTTAGGAGCACTATAGCATGCAATTAACTACTAAATGAAAAATAACATCAGCTGTAAGCTTTTAAAATAATGATGATTATTAACAATTAAAGCTGAAGTAGGCGAGTTTGGAAAAAATATGATTACAAAATATTTTATTATATATTTATATATTATTATATTATATATATTTATAAAACGGTCGCTATATCATGACAGTAGTACATGAAACAGGTAACGTAAAAAAAAATCATGTGCCTCTGTGTCCTCCGGTGCCCCTAACGGCATCTGCAAGATTTTACATACTGGAGGAAAACAAGCAGTAAGAGCTGATCTGAGGTCTGCTGTGCAGCTGCCGTCTATGAGGGCCGGCTGTCAATCACTCCGGAACTCCGACCAAACGGTCAAACTAGGCAGCGCTGATCAAATATGAATCAATATTGTGTTACGTCAATGCCTATTTCTCGCCTCAAATGTTTTCAGAATCATCTTGTAGTGCACGGTTTAGCTGTAAAATGAGAAAGTTTGTGACCATTGTGAAATCTGGTGAAGGATCGCCAAGTTCCGGTCACGTGACCGGAGCACAGCCAATAGAAACACTCTGACCTGAAATTACCTGTGATTGGTCAAAGTCTCCCGTCACGGGCTAGATTTTCTAAAGCCTGAAAACAGAGTCATGAGGAGCTGCAGAAGTCTAGTTTTCTCTCAGAACACTTGAATTACAATATGCTGAAAGGTTATTATGGTATTTTTGCCCAATGATGTCAAAAATATACTGCCTACTGCTGCTTTAACATATCCTGTAGGTTTGTGACAGTGCAGCCAGGCTGCTCCTGTCTGTACCTTTAACTCACACACTCAGATATACACAGTGTACAGATATACAAAGATGAGTGGTTAAACCAGGAGTCCCATTGAAGGCAAACCTGTATGTAACACAGCAAACATGTTGCTCTTTCAGACACCAGTGATGCAGGGGATAATGGTGTCTCACTCCGAGGAAGATCTGCTGTGTATCCGAGTTGCCTACCGCAAATTAACAGGCACTTCTCTCTACACCGCTCTACAGGTGGGTCACACACATAGTACTTTTTTTTTTTCAAATTTTCTTTTGTCTTTTAAGGGAAAAGTAAAGTCATTTCTTTTTTAACATGTGAACTTCAATTCTTTCCAACAGAAACAGTTCAAAGGAAATCATCTACAGGCTCTGCTGGCCATCTGTCGATCTGAAGATTAAATAAAAGCTATTGAGGAGTGATGGTAATACAAACATAGACTTTATGATGTGTTGCTATTTTTCATATTTTATGGAATCTCACTTAATGACATGCTTTGCCTCTCCCTGTTTTAACGACTTATACAAACACATGCAACTAAATGTAACAAAATAGCTGTTGGATATTTTATGAGTGCAGTTTGGTTATTTGTTTTTATTACTTAACATATCTGCCACAGTACTTCCTTTTCACCCTGATGATGTACATACAGTATTTCTTTTTAACCAAATGGAACTAATAAACAAAGAATAATGGCATCCATTTTATAATGTTGTTTGTCCTTTTTGTTAATGTTAATATATGAATAAACGAGAGCATATATGCAGTATAACAATCACAGTTTGGTATTAACTAACTCTGGCTAACATAAAGCTCACGCAGCCTTTAGACTACACATTGAAGTAGCTCTGAGTCAGTCACATTTGTACAGTATATTAGTAGCCTCAATCATCACTGTCTCAATAACGAGTTGTTCCTGATGTCACTCACTGTACAGTTTAGATCCATTACATTAATATATGTGTCTGTTAACCTGGTGATTTAACAAATACCTTATGTTCATTGATATACACATTAATTTAAGAACAATTTGGAAATGTCATACATAATCTAGCCTAATGTACTTAGATTTTACTCGATTCTTCAGTCCCTTCTTTGGATCTGCTTTCAGTCCAACTCAACCTTCAATTATAAACTCTGAGGAACAAGAATCTTTTAGTTCTTTTAGGCCAGTTTTGCAGCTCAGGGCCAGAGCGCGTAGAGCAACAATGGCACGACGGACAACAGCCGAGAAGCAATGACTTCCGAACCTCCGTTGATTGTAGTGATGGTTGTGGTTGTTGTAGTGGTTTGGTTGGTCATGTCTGGGGTTGTAGTTGTGTTTGTGGTGGTTGTGGCTGTGTTTGGGGCGGCGGTTGTGGTGGCGGTGGTTGTAGTGGCGGTTGTGGTGGTGGTTGTAGTGGTGGTTGGGGTGGTGGTTGAGGCAGTGGTTGTAGTGGCGGCTGGGGTGGTGGTTGTAGTGGTGGCTGGGGTGGTGGTTGTAGTGGCGGCTGGGGTGGTGATTGTAGTGGTGGCTGGGGTGGTGGTTGTAATGGCGGCTGGGGTGGTGGTTGTAGTGGTGGCTGGGGTGGTGGTTGTAGTGGTGGTTGGGGTGGTGGTTGTAGTGGTGGCTGGGGTGGTGGTTGTACTGACGGCTGGGGTGGTGGTTGTAGTGGTGGTTGAGTCGGTGGTTGTATTTGGGCCAGCGGATATGATGACAGTTGCTGCTGTGGTCGCAGTAGACGTAGTGGTAGTCGTAGACCCGGTTGGAGTGTTGGCTGTAGTTGATTGAGTCTGATTGGGAATAGAGTGGAAAAATCATTTTAATCATTGTTAGAAACAAAAGCTACATATAGAGTGTACGCCAACAATACTTTCCATAGTTACAATCCATCTATGAACATGACTTACCCAGGCCATTGTGTTGGAGACTACTTGTTTTTTTGTTTTTACTTGTTATCAATTATAATGTTGCTCTGTAATTCCAGTGAAATGATAATACATTGTCTCTGTAGTCATGTTGCAATGGATTAATTTCTGCCCTTTTGATACATCCTGCATTGTATTTCATCAGCACTCAAATAAGTTTTTTTTCCCAAAAATAAGTACAGTTTTAAAAACATCAATTCTCTGTTTTGTTATAGAAAGTCTTAATGATCAAACTACTTGCAGTACAATTACAATAAAGCATTTTTTTTTTTACTATTACAGCAGTATAATAAACATTTGATGGCTACAAGACCTATAAAATGACATAGTAATCGTATCTAACCTTGGGGATAAGTAGACTGACCCCCAACTGACTTTGCCCAATTGGCACTTATTGTCTTTGTCTTGTTATGTGCAAAGTGCAGAAAAAAATCTCAACAAATAGTTAAGTAATTTAAAAAGTTTACCTTTCCCAATGCCAGCAGAGCCAGTAAGCAAAATCCCAGAGCCAATATCTTCATGGTGGCGAGTCGAGAGGAGGCAGAGATGCACCAGAAATGCTACTGAAAAGGTCCCGTCGTACAGAAGGCAGGCAGATGGTTTTTTTTGTGCAGTGACCGTTCCCCGACTGTAACCTGGAACCTGTTTTACTCCTCCTTGATTCTGGGAAACTGAGATGAAACGTTTTGTTCTTGCTTTTATACAAAAATATCACGTTCCACGGTGGGGGTGGGGGTGGGGGGGGGGGAGGTGTGAATTTATGACGTACAGTATAACCTGGCTGTGGTTCCAGGAAGTTGGATAGGGAGGTGTGAGATGTACATGTGTGTGAACTGACACACAAACACGCACTTCTCCACAGTTTTTATGACACAGGTCAGTAATGAGGAAGTATGAATTCTTTTAATATAATAACGATCTCCTCCGGCTAACCTCGCATTGACTGCTCATCTTCCTTGACCCCAAACTCAAATTCATACTTGCTGTGCATTTTAAAGCGCCTGGCAACTTTAGGAAACATTATATATTAAAAAAAAGATATATTATAGGGAACATTTTTACAATAATGGGAAATATTATACTCACTTCCTCAGTGTGACATGTCCTTGACATCTGGTTTAATTTTTAACTATAAACGAATGTGTCAGAGGCTTCTATACTGTACTTCCCTGTACTGATATAGCGTCATGTCATTTTATTATTTAGACATCGTGGTGCAGTTATGACCTATAAATAGAAGCAGTTTGAAACTATGAATCGTTCCTTCCTTCTCCTGGAGGATAATTGACAAAGTGCTAGGTTACAATATTATTTCCTTGTGTGAGAGCTTAAGTTTGAGGATAAAGGTCATTGTTAAGATTTTATTCCCAGATGAGTACTTGAGACTGATCTCCAATCGCTGCTACTGAGAGGCTTTAATCAGCATTTAATAGCTTTTTGATTATTTTATTTCTTTTATTTTACTTATTTTTTCAGCTGGTGCCTCCTTTGAGAGTAGTTGAACAAACGAATGAACCACACTTTTGTGATATTGTGATACCATCTTTGTCGCTGCACCTGCTGACTCACATTCATGCTTGTTTACTCTTTTATCCTTTTCTTCTGTCATGAGCTTAACAGGCGATCTTATCATAAAATGTGCGGTAAATAATGTTGTTTACATCTGCTACTGTATGTAAGCTGAAATTTGACTTAGTCCCACAATATTTAAGTTGTTATTACCTGAAAGATTAGAAATAAATGTGCTGTTTTAAGACAAATATGAGAGGATGTTAAGGATTGGGCTGTATTCCAACTGGGTGTTGGCTTAGTATTAATATCAAATTGTCCTCGTAACACACAACAGGAGCTTGTGTACAGTAGAGCCTCTTGAATAAGCTTTAGTTCTCTGCCCCGCTTCCTCAAACATGATTTTGGCACAATAGCTTGATCAATTACTGTTTGCAGTGTGTCATGGCGACAGAAACCTGAGTAGATATCACAGATCAAGCATGTGAAAATGTTTAAAATTTGTTTTTAATCTCCTTGGTTTCACATAATTTCTTTCTTTATGCAAATGTATATGTATATATTTATTATTGGAAATCAATTAACAACACAAAACAATGACAAATATTGTCCAGAAACCTTCACAGGTACTGCATTTAGCATAAAAAATATGCTCAAATCATCAACAGGCATCAACAGCTGACAGTGTGTCAGTGTGCTGACTTGGCTATGACTTGCCCCAAACTGCATGTGATTATCATAAAGTGGGCATGTCTGTAAAGGGGAGACTCGTTGGTACCCACAGAACCCATTTTCATTCACATAATTTGAGGTCAAAGGTCAAGGGACCCCTTTGAAAATGACCATTCTGGTTTTTACTCGACCACATTTAGTGTAAGTTTGGAGCGTTATTTAACCTCCTGCACAACAAGCTAGTATGACAAGCTTGGTAGTAATGGACTCCTTAGGTTTTCTAGATTCATATGATACCTGTATCTAGGTTTTACAACCTAAAAATCCCAAGTTGCATTAATGCGTTAACGAAATGAATGGTAATAAAGGCATGTTTTTATTTGTAATATTTTTCACTCTGTTTATTCAATGTTTGTTTTGTGGACTCACCAAAAAAAAGTAAATACTAATGTAAAAATAATTATACTAATATACACACAAGTATCTATTCATGAACTTATATCATATGATATATGATGTATGATATATTTGATTAAATTTATATTTTCACGCAGGATAACAAACAGGCCTACAGTATGATTTAGGATATGCCACCCTCAAATACAGGCCAGGCAGCACTAATCTCTTACAGTACTAACAAACTTGCGGAAACTCATTATGATTCATCAGCATCTGCTTTTTCCTTCACAGGTATCAGTGCTGAATCTGGTGCATGATGTGCTTCCTCGATAGCAAATATTCTAAGAAACTCACTACAGCTCTGAGCCTCCGGAGGGTGCTCATTGCCAAAGTGCCTGAAGAACAAATGATCCAAACAGCAGACAGATAGAGGTGGAGATGTGACTCTGTCCATTCGTAACCATGGCAGTTGTTGACAGTGTTGCGGGGACAGCGTTGGGGGGATAGTTCCCCGTGATGCCGTTGTCGTTGTTGTTGTTGTTGTTGTCGTTGTTGTTGTTGTTGTTGTTGTTGTTGTTGTTGTTGCCGTTGTTGCTAGTGGTGCTGTATGGCTGGGTTGTATTGGTGGTGGTGTAGTTGTGTGGCATTCCTGTTGGTTTCTGTGTGACCGGTAGAGGATGAGACAAACAAAGATTTATCACATAACATGACATTGTATTGGATGTTATGGAGCATAATAAAAAAACGTTATTGCATTTTTCATATACATACAGGTACATGCACGAAATTTGACCTCTGCATTTAACCCATCCTAAGCATTTAGTAGCAGTGAGCTGCTGTAAAGCGCCCGAGGAGCAACTTGAAATTTTGCGTCTCGCTCAAGGACAATTCGACATGCAGACTTTAAGAGTCAGGGATCGAACTGCCAACCTTGCGGTTAATACGATAATACGATAATACTTTATTGTCTGACTGACTGATTGTCGGACTGAAATTTGTTTTGCATCACAGCAGCTCCATTTGCAACATCACAAAAAGGACAAAGACAAGAAACAAGGATACATATATTTAAACATTACAATCACAGAAGACGATATTCAGGGCCCTTCAACGTACATTTGATCTGAGATTAGGCTCCATATTTAGTTTTAGAATTGGCTGGTGTACAAAAGAGTGTTTCAGTCTAACCTTATTAAATCGTGGAACCCTGTATCTCCGATTTGATGGTAACAATTCATATTCACTGTTCAAAACATGGTTGGAGTCAAAGATGATGGTGTTAGCCAGCCTTAATACGTTATTATGATAGGCTGATTCCTAGAATTTCTCAAGGGGTTGACCTACAATCTTTGAGCAGATTTTCATTTAGTGGAGCAGTTTTGACTTTAAAGTAGTGGACAAACTCTTGTACCATGTCGTATAACAATACTGTAGAACAACTCATAATCACAGAAGTAAAAAACAAAAGAAGTATTTGTTTACTCGCCCCAAAAGACCCGACGCGGCGGAGAAAGTAAGTTCTTTGTTTTTGTCTTTTTACAGATAAATTCAATGTGGTCTTTCCAAAATAACAGATGATCAATCATTACGCCCAAATATTTATTTGAAAATACCTGCTGGATTTTTTCGTTATGAATAACAATAGGAACTTTATGAGAGTCAGATGGTGAACCAAATACAATTTCTTCCATTTTCTTAAAGAACGACCACTCTACCCACTGAGCTGCAGCCGCCCATGTAATGTCTATTATATTGTGAAAAACACTCTATGAATGCATGCTCAAGTTTTGGAATTGATTTAAATGTCAAAAATGTATTAATAATGAAAAATACAAGGGGAATATATCAAAAAAAGTATGACTTTTCACAGTGACAAATAAGTGTTATGGCTATTTGGAGTGAAATTATTCATTTATTCATTTTTTCTGGTAGAAATTGGGTCTTTTTTAACAAAAAAGAATTAATAAAATCATTGTTTTCTATCAGATTTAGTTTTTTCCCTCTAAGCTTAGCTCCTTCTATCTACTTTACAGCCAGTGAAGAGGATTTTTTACCAGTGCACGGACGAATCCCAGCAGAGCCAGTGAAAACAGTCCCAGGATGAGATACTTCATGTTGGATTAGAGATGATTTCCTCTTCTTGAGGACAAACAAGACAGCTGGAGATTTCTCTTGAAAGCCTCGCTGTTTTATAACAATCTTTTTTTCCTTTCTTTTCTTGTCAAGGCCCGGTCATACACTTGTGTATCCTTGCCGAGGGTTTTGTAAGAATGGGTTGTTTTTTCCAGAGGATGAGCTTTTATAGGTCATTCAGATTTTTCACCTGATACCTCTTTCCAGTCAAGAGGCCTCTCCACATGCAAAACCTCACACTGAGCCAATTGAAATCATTCCAGATATGGATGTAAGAGATGCTATCTTGTACCTGCTGTTTTTGTTCAGCAAAGGGCCTCAGACCACTTAGTGTTACTTCAGCTATTTTTTTTTTTTTATCCTTTTATGGTTGATTATATGTAGTAAGAAACTCACCGAGTAATACTAGGTAATATCTTTAATGGATTCACCTTGTTGAATGAAGTGCAATATAAAGCAGAATACCTCGTTTAAATTGCATGGTGAGATGGCTCTCTTTGAAGCAGCCTCGGGGATCCCAGTGAAAATATGTGTTACTCTGAAGATAATTCAATTCAATTAATAAACATACAGCTGATATCAGAGCTTAGTAATTGTGCACTGATTCATACATCAGTTTAAACCACACTCTGGGTGCGAAAACAGCCTCTTAAGCAAATTAATCAAACTTAAAATTCACCATTTACCTTTAATTAAACTTCCACTATAACCATTCCCCTGCTGATTAAGATATTTAACTGTAATATAGTTTTACCTTGAATTGCTTTTGGCTTTACACTACTCAACCCACAAAGTAAGTCATGCTCATTATATTCCACATACTGTAAAAGCCATCAGTTTGCAATGATTATACAGATAAAGTGAAATTCATTGTTGTCTGTCTCTATGTGTCAGCCCTGTGATGGTCTGGTGACCTGTCCAGAGTGTACCCCGTCTTCGTCTTGAATGGATGGATGGATGAAATACGTTGTTGTCATGCACTAAAAGAGCCCGTAACCAGAGTCACGGGAGCAAAACAAAACAAGGTGGCTCAAGACAGCTTGAATTTGAATGTGATGTTGTCCAAATAAAATGGGCCATCCTTTTCATAGTGAAACCAAAATGCAAATAAGAGTCGGCAGCTGTGACTCTACCATGTCCATCCAGTTCTATGGACCTTTTTCACAGCATGACATTTTGACTTTGTCATAGTAGGAAAAAGCACAGGAGACACTGATAACATTAAGGATGGCTCAGTTCACAACTGTTTGATGGGACATCACAACTCTATTGCATGTCTGAAAAAGGTAGTATCTCATCCAACAACACTTCATTCATGCTTCAAAACTTAGTTATTGTGTCAGTAAACACAATTCCAACAAATGCTACCAAAATGAAAAGTTGTTTTGTCGTCATGTGAGCCGTACTGGTCAAAATGTTCAGGTGTTTTTTCACCACTGCAGTCAACCCTGGAAATGTTTCTTATATGCAAATCTCTGGTTTGTTCTACTTGTGTGTTGACACTGACTGCTCACTGTACTATACCAGAATGTCAGTTCTGTCTAGCTGAAGGCTGTTGTGTATCGAATTGAGCTTTTTCGATTCCCATTTCAACAGGTAAAAGTTTACTGAAAGTCAATGGGGCTACTGTAGTACACAGAAAAAAACATTATGCACATTTGTATGTATACAGTACATTTATTTGTGTAGCAATATATTACATGTACTGTCAACAGAAAATTATTTTTTTTCATGTAAAGTCATATACAGTGAACAGAAAATTGCCATAAAATGACATCCATGCCAAAAATAAGTAAAGCAAAAAACAACAAATTTGACCTCCTCACAGTACGTTACATCATGTCATAGATATTTATGGAATATACACATACTGTATGTCTGACAGATTTTGATGATTGAATGGATCATTTTGCATGTGATGGCTCAAAAGATGAAAGAATGTTCAACAGTTGTGAAGAAGAACACTAACAATCAATCAGCTTTGATCAATAAGACATGCACAAGGGGTTATTGGACTGACTCTTTTGCACACGTGCCAAAACACATGCAATTTACTTGAATGATTGACAAATTTAAATCTGTTGTGAACCACAAACTAATTGTTTAGAGATTTGAACTGAAAAAAAAAAAAAAAAAAAATGATTCTCATTCAAGAATTGAGCCAAAGCGAATGAGAAACACAGTCAGATATTTTGTTGACATCTGAAGCATTGCATTATATGTCATTAGTTGAGATTGTGTGGAGCAGTCGTGAGCAAAAGTGGAAAAGAGCTCAGTGCAAACAAAGCACTTCATAGCATTAATATGAAGACAGTCACAGAAAGAGCAATTAAATAAGAGGCTCTGTCAAAAATCACACATTTCTGTTGTGGAAAGGTTTTACACTTTCAGCCCAATGCACCGCAGATCAGAACAGAGATGGCAGGCACCAGTAGTTGACCGCAGTGCCCGAACAAAGAGGCGGATGTTGCAGCTGAAGTCGCGGTGCTCTTGGTTCTAACACTCCCAGTTGGTGATGTGGCTCCAGAGGACTTTGTGGGCTGCTGTGATGTAGTACTGGTAGTCGTGGTGTGCAAGGAGGCAGCTGTGGTGGAGGTGGAGGACGGTGCTGCATGGTTGTTGGAGGTTGCATGAGTAGAGGTGTTACCGGGCAGTGGTGTGGTGTTGTTGCAAGAACTACAAGTTGTTACACGTTGCTCCTGTCAAAAGAAAACAGTTTGCATTGCAAAAGAGATGTGATAAGTCCAGCGTCATGTTCTATTTTAGAATAACAATCCAATATAGTATCTGTAGTATAGTATACAGTGCAGGTTGCCAGATATGGTGTGTGCACAGACTTCGCTTTTGGTCCCTGAACAGAAATAGTTCCAGCATGTAACTATTGTCTTTTGCTAAGCTATGCTAACCATCATGACTCCAGATCTGTACTTAAACGCACAGACATGAGATTGATATTGACCTCCACATCTCACTCTTCCTAAAAAGTTCAACTCCAGTAAAATACTGTACATGCTGCGGTTGGATTTTTTTTTTTCCAGTGCCATTAGCCCACAAATGAAAGTCTTCCATTGCATAAGGGTGGTGTTAGAAATCCCAGACACAAACCTATTTAAACCTGGGCAAATAAAACCAGAACTATCATGGCTAGATACCACAACAAGTAAGCAATAAAACACGCAACTTGGGTGATAAACAAAAATGAGAGAAACTAGAGATTGACAAAAGAGATGATACTACTAGGCCTGATAATATGCAACATGATCTCATACAACGGTTTGTATGATATCTTACAAACAATTATTTTGTTATTTTTTGTGTGTTTTCCTTTGAATGTCCAGTAACATGAGTGATCAATGCCATATTAAGGCAACAAAACTACTTGGTTAGGTTAGGAAAAGATCATATTTTGGGTTAAAATAACTACAGAAGTGACGTTAACTTTCAAAAATAAGTCAATATTTGGGTTAAAATAACTAGGGAAATTGCTGAAGCACCTGCCCTGGCTCACAATTACAAGAATAACATATGAATTTATTATGTGGGTTATATACAAATCATTACTTTTCATAGGTATAGCTACGAACAGTGTTTTTCAGACCAGCCTGTAATATTGAAATAACAGTAATAAGAGTGATATTATTGTCTGGAGCACTTATCACTGCCCACCCTCCTTCACTCAGCACCATACTGTTATTATTCCCTGCCTGTATTATATAAAGCTGCAGCACAGTGTCTGTGTAAGCGACAGATCACTTATTGCAAAAGGCCAAGCACCTGCTGCAGGTGAGTACAAGAGGCATGAAGACATTAACCTTTGCATATTGCTGCTGTGGTTGCTTTAGAGGCCTGCAGTACATCTCTGCCCTCAACTAATTGTCCCCTGCCTGACTGCACACAGTATACCTGCATCCATCTCTTTGTTGTCTCTCTATAGTCCCTGTAGTTCAAACCTACGCTTTCCTGATAGGTCATATCTAGTTGATCTGGTAACAGGAGCACTCCCGTGGCTGACACCAGATAGCTCCTCCCTCCAGCAAAAGAAAGGATTAGAGAGGGCTGATGAAGTAAAGTAGGTCTAATTTATTCGGTTTCACGGCATTATAGGAGTGGAGGAGTTATAAATACATATCCTGGTCATCATTACACAGATGTAGAACAGACTATGACTCAGTTTTCAGAGGAAAACTGTACAAAAGGTTAATTTAACCCATTGATTAACCCTCATAAACGATTGCAATTTGACATGCTTTTTAAAGATAAAGTTACTAATGAGCCAATTACAAAATCAACTGTTCCCAAGGTCAAGAATAAACTTAATCATTTTCATTCTCATAATTGATTACGTGTTTGCAAGAAAGATCTTTTGTAAAATAAAATCCAAACATCTCTTTGTACCAAAAAAGAACCCCAAAACTCTTGTTTTTCTATTTGCCTCTCCATTTGCGTAGACTATGAGATACATGTAAATGTTCCATCTCCTTTGACTAATTTGACTGTGATCACACTTAAGCCAGAAAAGCACGAGTCAGCTGTGCTTTGCGCTCAAAATCCTGATGAGTGTCCAATAATCAGAGAGACTGTTTGGCCATCACTGGTCCATCACGGCTCTCTGAACGTGGACACAAGGGTCAGGTCTTCAGCATCAGCTATCCAAAGTGTCCCTTACCTCAGTGCAGCCCAGTAACATGAAGGTCAAACAGGCAAAGAGGACAAGCATCCTTGTTTTCTCCATCTTGGTCTCCAGCTGTGTAATACGGCGGTCCCCCCCTTTGCTGTCAGGGCTTTTATACCTGCCAGCTCTCCAGAAAACTGATGCTGATAACTCTTAGTCGTCAGAGAGAGAGAGAGAAAAACAAACAAATGTACTGTACTCTGGAGCATTTCCATTTCGTCACATTAGTGATTGTAAAAAAAGTTTTCAGTTATAAGGCTCTGAACGTGTCACTGAATAATATCAATGCATTTCCAGCAAATATTGAAATAATAAAGGGTCTCAGTGAAATATGTGAAGTGTCACGTGTTTAGTGTTAATTGTCACATGAGTAATACAAGCATTAGACTATATCACACACCTGGTTTATTCATCAACCATCAACCAGTTCTTATAATTTTGCTTAATGAAGTTTGACAAAAATAAATCAATTTTTTGACAGTTATTTCTAGTCTCGCAGGGCAAGAGCCTGGAAGACGTTCAAATAGGCAGTAATAAACCTAAAATAAAAACCCACAATTGGCGTCGTCAAGGTAACGTGATATGTTGCAGCAAAGTGCATCCACATTCATATTTATACCATTTCAAGCCTTTGCAGCCTCTCACACTCAACCATTCACCAGGTGACGTCAGTACCTGAGGGTTCAGGCTTTAAGGCCTTAGGGGGGACACTGGGATTGGGCCATGGACATTATGATCTGCTGAAGTTCAAACTAAGCTTCAGAATGACGCGTGGCAACGTGGCATGGTTGTTTGTGCCAGACGGGCTTGTTTGAGTATCTCAGAAACTACCGATCTACTGGGATTTTCCCACTCAACCATTTATATATACATTTGAATTGTGGCACGAGGAAAAGGCTTGTGCGTACAAGTATTGAATGTCTTTTCTATAAGCTGGAGTTACATTTTGTTTTTACCTCACGCAAATTACTTCCAGATGCAACCATGGTGATTAAAGCACGCTGATGAAAAGTTGCCATGGATTTGGACGCCGTGGATAGCCACACATCATACAGTGGTGCCATATTACAGGATATATTATATTACCACGTTTTACCCCAGTTTAGCTAGATTGTTCAAGTTTGTGGTAACAGGGGTGTGTGTGTTGTGTACACCTTTATTTTTCAGTAGTTATGTCTAACACTAAAATGTCTTCAGTGCCACATGTAAAAACTCAAATGTCCAAGGCAACAAACTTCAATAAAATAAAAATCTACACATTTTGAGTAGCTATTGTACATTTTCTGTTCATTTATATAGTTCCTTTTTCCCTCCTGAACCAGTCTATGGTAATAAAAAAAATAAACTTTATGTTCTGTTGTCATGGAACCTCATTGAATTACCTGCTTTGCCTATGCTTGTAATGACTTATACAAAACATTTATGCAAAACATTACATTGGATATATTATGAGTGCAGTTTGGTTATTTTTGTTTTTATTACTTTATATATTTACCATAATACTTCCTCTTCATCCTGATGTATCTACAGACCGCATTTGTTTTTTCCCAAATGGTGCTGGGAAACAGAGAACAATGACACCCAAAGTTGTTACAATACTGTTTGTCTTTTCAGTTAAAGTGGCAGTAGTCAGAATATTTTTGGCATCATTGGGCAAAAATCCCATAATAACCTTTCAGCATATTGTAATTCAAGTGTTCTGAGAGAAAACTAGACTTCTGCACCTCCTCATGGCTCTGTTTTCAGGCTTTAAAACATCTAGACTATGGCCAATCAAAGGTAATTTCAGAGAGAGAGCGTTCCTATTGGCTGGGCTCCGGCTGGTGCTTGGTATTTCCTCAACTGGTCACAAACTTTCTCATTTTACAGCTAAACAGTACACTACAAGATGTTTCTGAAAACATTTGAGGCAAGTATATATTGATTCATATTTGATCAGCGCTGCCTAGTTTGACCGTTTGATCAGAGTGACTGACAGCTGCTCAGAGACGGCAAGGCTCCAGCTTGGCTCTGATTGGTTGTTTTCCTCCGGTCTGTGAAATCTTGCAGATGCCATTAGGACCACTGGAGGACACTGAGACACATGATTTTTTTTTCAGATTACCTGTCTCATGCACTACTGTCAGGATATAGCAACCGTTTTATAAAAATAACTTTTTTTAATCATATTTGCTCCATTTCTACCCACTGCTGCTTTAACAGAACTTTATCATTTTGCAATTAATCACAGTTTAAAAATGATAACTTATCAGAACCCAATTTCTTATGTTAAAAATAAAATCTTGGTTTATTGGTGCAGCTACAGTTTTTTTTTTCAAGATACTGATCCTTTAAATTTCAATGTTCTAACAACTTCTAATCTTTATTTTTGCCAAAGAATGTAGGTTGGCATTTGTACCGTGCATTTTGATGGAAACGGATGTGTTTCCTCTTCATATTTAACTTTTCACTTTGCTAAGATAAACACAAGGAAAGAAAAAAAATGAGGAATGATGATATAACTATCTAAAACTGGAATGTGACCACAGACACTCATCACCAACGACTTCCAGGTTTACTCTGATAAAAGAGGAATTCTGCTCAGCTTACTTTGACATTTTTTCCACCCGAATGAACACAATTCTGATTAAAATTTGGGGAATAAAGCATGCTTGGTTTTACCTCGCCTGTTGATTAGCAGATTTGTTGGAATAACCGAAGCGAGCCGAACGGAATGTGCCCTGTGATATTTAGCTTTTGATATCTAGTTTGTACAAAAATACTTGAGGCAGCTTATCACTTTCCAAGAAGCAAAGCAATGATGTAACCGCGTCATTGCACTTGAAATATGAAATGACATTAACATTTTGGAATGGCACTTTGTTTCAACTGCCACTCAGTGGCATTACAAAATGTTGTATCCATTTCATTGCATATAGATGTCCAGTTTTAATCTTTGTTTCACTTTCAAAAGATCCGATTCATCTTCCCATAAAACTTCAACTTATCTATCCTAAGGAACAGTAAACAGACAGTCCCTCTCATTTGTGTTTTATTGGCTTAAAGATGACAGAGGGAATGGTGTGACAGAGTGATAAAGTTACGCAATTTTCACAGGGACTCTGTGTGGCGTAAGTTATTTCAAGGTTAAGATTGATAATGCTGTCCACAAATGTGACCTGCAAATTTGTGTGACTATTTAAAGGGGAACTTCGCCCATTTTCAAAATTCAAACATGTTATTCCTGTGGTCTAAGACAGTCCAAAAATATTAGCAAAACATGAACAACTCTCTCCCAAATCCAAAAACTAAAACACTAAAACTGAAATTTGTGATGTCATGGGGTATAAAATGTGGAACTGCTTTGTAGACAATGAATTGGGAGAGATGTTCTAGATGGCACTGAGAGCACCAAGGGGAATAGAAAAAGAGTATATGGGAACATTTTCTGAATAAAGCTCATTTGGTTATAAAAAAGAAAACAAATAAAATCAGTCTCCCTGTTGTCAGGCTATTAAATAGGTGTTATCAGTGGCTATAAGCACCATAGATGTGGGTCAGTATGGGCCTACTGCACCGAGGTAGGTTTTATCATCTATTCATATGGTAGATCACCGAAAGAAGGTATACAAGAACATGACAGCGACCTCTAGCGACCGTAGTAGTTATGACAGGAGCAGAAGTGGAAGTCTGGCTCTCTAGTATAGACTAAGGGTGTCACGAGAACCGATACTTCGGTACCAAGTTGATAACAAAATTCTAAAAACGTGACGTACTCTTTTTCTACAGTACCGAAGGTAACGTACAATGCCTGTAATGGTCATTGGTAGGGATGGGGCGATGAGGAACATTTTCCACCGGTTAATAAACTTGTGACAACACTGGTGTTACTGATTACACTTGGTGTTTTACTCTCAATGTGTGCAGAGCGCTGATTCTTTACCGTTGGTATGTTATCGATTGATAACATGCCGCTGATACGCCAAAATGAACCAAACGGGTCAATTATTTGTATTCATTACCTAAAGGCTACATGCCTCTGTTTTTTGTAAGGTACAAATGTTTTTAATAAAAGAGAGCGTGTTGAATTACATGGGATTTATTGTTGTTTTTTTGTTTTTTTACCGTGGTATCGAATTTGGTATCGAGACTCGTGGAAATTCACTGGTATTGGTATCGACTACTAGATTTCTGGTGTTGTGACATCCCTAGTAAAGACGGTGTGAAACTCCATGAGGGCTGGAGGTTCGGGGACAATAGATGGGACACAAAACACAGGGTTTTCACCCAACAATGTGTAGTTGTCTTTGTGCTTGCAGTTATTTTATCCTAAAACATGGTGTTTTTCTGTAAACTTCACTGTTTTGTTTTTTTCCTAAACCTAAAGAAGTGTAGTTTTGTTGCCTAAACTTAAAGAAGTCTTTTTGTTTGTGTTCAAAATGCGACGTTTCATTCAGTTTTGTTAGAACGTGTTGCCTTTAAGTTTTACTTTCACTTTTACAACGTAGTAGGCATAGTAGGCCCCTAATGACCCACATCTATGGTGCTTATAGCGACTGATAATGCCTATTTAATGGCCTGATAACAGTAGCTCATGTCCACAAATACCGATCAAACTTCCCTTGGCCATGGAAATAACACATTGGAATTCTTAGTTTAGGTGGCGTTGCCCTTTAAAACCATCATCAGCACACAACCCCAAGGACAAAGAAGTAAACTAAACCTGTCGGTGTAACAGGTTGTTCTCAGCCGAACCTTTGTGGCGCTTTATCAGCTGTGTTATCAGCGTGCTACATATTTCCTGGTATCGGACATTCTAATACCTCTTTCAGATAACCCAAAGCCCCTTGACATTAGTGCTACTGTGACGTATTTATTTTGTGACTCTGTTGGGTTTTTATTTCTACATATATATGATTAACTCAGAATAAATTCTTGAAGCTCCTTATCTTGCTCTGGTATCTAATATATTATTGACCTATGAAGTAATGTTTAATTTCCTCGGTATGTTCGTGAGATTCAGCCATAAAGATGAGAGAATGCAATTAGACGGAGGACGAGGGGTCTTGTAAACATTTAATTTGATGCTCAGACCGACAGTCGTGTTCATATAAATTCAAAATTGCACAACTTTAGAGTGCATTGCTGCAACAACAAGCAACAGGTGACGTATGAAAGACGTCATGAAATGTTTAGAAAAAACATAAACTGAAGAAGGAGCCACGCCAAACTCCTCATGAATGTGTTACTTCTGATTGATTCTGTTCATTGGCATCAGTGTGTTCCTGTGACCTCTGTCATTAATGCCTGCCTGCTAACCAAATCTCCTCCAAGATGCTATTAAGGTTCAACTTGAAGCTCTGCAGTGAACACACACACACACACACACACACACACACACACACACACACACACACACACAATCATTATGAAAATCAGTCATCAAGCACACAAGCAAAACAAGGTAGGCAGCATAAAAACCTCCCAACAGTTCAGAGTCCAAACAGGGAAACACATGACTTAAAAAGTAAAAATAGCTTTGCTTTCAGCTTCACAATCAGTTTCTTTGCACACTACTTAATTTGATCCTTTCTGACCTTGGAGGAAATTGAAAATATATGCAAATACAGACAGATTTTTCTTTCTTGGACACATGGGGAATAATGTATTTCAAGGCTAAACTTTAAACTTTAACAGTGTGGTGAATTAATTTGCATTTGTTAAGGTCAACAAAGGTCCTTTTAAGCTATAAACCACACTGCGAGAAAAACAAAATGTACTTCCTTGAAACTCCTGGCCCGAGCTCAACCTTTGAGCTTATGTAAAACACGGATTAAGTGATTTCATACATAAAGAAAGCAGGTCAACACATGAATGATAAATGATTTACCATAAGCAAATCTCGTTGGGCTGGCAGGGCTTCAAGGAAAAGTCTCCCCCACACAACCTTCATTTAACCCCGAAAAGTCTATTATTAGTTTATTATTATTAATATTATTGCCTGTTAGTGCATTTATGAAATTTCTACATTTCATTATGAGAAACAGAATAAAGTGTATTTGATTAAACTAAAAGGCAATGACGGTTAGTTTTGAAATACATTATTTGAGTCAAAAAAAAAAAAAAATCGAAGTGTATCTGCGTATATATTCAATTCTTCTTCTGTGATGATAAAGCGATGAACATATGATGAATTGTTAAGATTGAATTAGCCAACAGTGCTGTATACAAAGTAGGTTAAAATTAGCTCCACCTCAACTAGCCACAACATTAAAATGCTGCTTACATATTAATGCATTTGTAATATTGATCCAATAATAAAATATGTAACAATAAAATCTCAGTACTAAAGCTGTGGTTCCCAAATGTTTTCACGCCATGAACCCCTAAACTGACACAAATTAGACCACGGATTTTATGAGATTTTGGCCCAGGGTCCCCCATCTGATAGGATTTTTCCTTTTAGATGTGTTATTACAGAAAGTGTATGAAATCCATGACCAAAATAGTAATACATTCTGTCACTGTGTTATGTATGGATGGAATTATAGTGAAAATAAAGTATTCCCCTTTTTGCTGGGGACCCCTGGAACCCCATTAAGGACCCCTAGGGGTCCCTGGACCCCACTTTGAAAACCACTGCTTTAAAGTATATTTGCTGATATAGGTTTATTCACTTCAGTAACATTTTGAATGCAGGACTTTTACTTGAGTATTTTTTTACACTGTGGTAGTACTACTTTTGCTTATGTAAAGGATCTGATATATATATATATATATATATAAACGACTCTCCACAAAAATATTTACAATGCACAAAAAAAAGTTAGCATTGTATATTAATGTAAAAAAATAAATCCACATATATTTCTGATGCACACACACATTTTTCTTGTTTTAAATGAATGTAATAAAATTCCACAAATATATGTATTTAGTAGTATTTGCAAGTTTCATCAAAAACACATTTGGATGTTGTTACATTTATATACAAACTATTGAGTCTGCATTTACAAACTGCTTGTCATGTGTGAACTTCATTGCAAA
>CAKAOH010026943.1:0-57366 GCA_916701665.1 Sebastiscus tertius | reverse complement strand
GTAGAATACAAAAAAGAAAAAGATAATGATCATACCAACAAGTGGACAGTCAGAAAGAAGTAGTATTTACATACAATGAAAAAAGCATAAGAAAAAGAAATTGTCAAACACTTGATGCCTTGATTTAAATATTCGAAAAGGAGTGAGAAGAAGTATAAATGTATTTAATCCCACCCCTTCTCCATAAGTCAATTATTAACTATTAACCAGCTTCCTTATTGAGCCATACATATACTCTAATTTAATGACTATAATTATTAATATTTATAATTATTTTAACTATAATTATTACCTTTTATCTCTGTCATACAGAAATATAAATTAATTACCTTTATCAGACAAGATTGTTGTGTTGTAAATTCTGGTGTTTACATTTACTCAACACATACTGGCTCCATCTAGTGGTGGGACATCTGTACTTCCGTTCTGTGACAGGAAGTGACGCAATGAAAACAATAACAGTGCAGCGCTCTCTCTGAAAGAAATCAGTATAAAGGTCTCATTATGTCTCATTTAACATAATAAAGAAGCAAACGGAATATAATTCACCATTATTACAGCAAGCTAGAGATATTTGGACATCTTCCTTACACGAAGGAAGTTAATTTGGGTGAGCGGTTTTCATGCACTCTGCTAGCCAAGCTAGTTAGCTTGCTAGTTAGCATGCTAGCAGCTAACTAGCTTAGCCCCTTTATGAGTTTTTACATTGATGTTAGCATGTTCGGGCTAGCATGGTTAGCCACCAAGATTAGCTTTTGTTAGTCAGTAAAAAACGCATGTTTCTTGAGCATTTTTAGTTAAGTGCGTTAAAGACTAGTTTGTTATCAATAAGAGTGTATTTATAGCAGATAGATAAAGTAGAGTAACAGAGTCAGGATTTAATGCACTTTATACTCTTTGTTATGCTAATGAATTAGCTTGTGTTAGCATTAGTGAGTAGATAGAAAGCTAGATAGATAACAGAAAGATAGATAGATAGTAGATAGATAGATAGTAGGATGGATAGATAGATAATAGATAGATAGTTTAGATAGATAGAGAGATAGATAGATAGATAGATAAAAGAAAGATGGATAGATAGTAGATAGATAGACAGATAGATAGATAGATAGTTTAGTTGGATGAATGGATGGATGGATGGATGGATGGATAGATAGTTTAGGTAGATAGATAGATAGTAACTTTATTGATCCCGAGGGAAATTCAAGTTTCCAGCATCACAGTTCCATAGTGCAAAACATGTTAGTAAAAAGGCAGTAAAAAAGTTAGTAGTGCAAAGTACAAAATACAAAAAAAAATATACCAGATATAAAAATACAAGGATATAAAGAAAACTGTTAAAACTGAATATAGTGCAGGGTAACAGCTGTGATACAGGACTATTCAAAAAAGTGAATATAGTGCAGAAGAGACTGTTAAAAATGAGTATAGTGCATTATTATCTGTCCTGCAGACCGTCCTCCTTTGTCCTCCCCGTCCCTCCCTAGAGAGGTGTTGTACAGTTTGATGGCTCGGGGGACAAAGTAGTAGCCCCAGGGGTCACAACATGACTTTATGTACTTACCTTCAACTTTCATCCCCTTTCCCACAGTTTTGGCGCAGTGATGGCAGCTTCGTTACCTCAGAAGCCGGGGATGATGGCAGGGATGCCCCCTCAGCAGCAGCAGCCTCACCTGCCCCCCGGTGCAGCCTCAGCCGCCGGTCAGCAGCAGCAGTCCATGCCCCCGCAGGGAGCCCTGAGAGAGATCTCCCCGGTGTTCCTCTGTCGGATCGGACAGGAGACCGTCCAGGACATTGTCACTCGCACCATGGAAATCTTCCAGATCACACGAGCTACGCAGGTACTGCACATAGCTAAAGATAATGTCTTCCCACCATCTCTGTGTGAAATGCTGTTATAGTGTGAATCATTCTGGTTTTGCAAACATCATCACACAGACCTCCTCTTATTTTGTAGGATCCACTATTATAGTGATGCACCACGTGGCTTACATTTGAGAAAAACACATTTTTCTTTCGTAAAGCATGTTTAGTTTTCAAGTGCAAGAGAGGTGTTGGTATGATATGCTTTTTTTGCTGTTGCATTGGAACGCATTATATTGAAAGGTTTTGTAATATTTTGTCTTAGGGCTGAGACTAATCTTTATTTATCTAGAGGTTATTTTTTGTTGAAACAATCTCAACTTGTTCTGGAGCCATATCATACGGTCCTCATCAACAAATACAGTTTGCACAGTTTTCATGGAAATGTAGTTCAAATCACTTATTGAGCACATCTAGAACGTCTCATTCATGATAACTTAAAAGTAAAAACATTACTTTTTTTTTTTTTTTAAATAATGAATTGATTATTTAGTCTGGAAATGTGTGGAACAATGAAGACAGTTGAAGAAAGAAACCAGAAAATGTTCACATTTAAGAAGCTGGAATCAGAATTTAGATTTTTTGTCTTTAAAAAAAATGCTGAAATTGATAAATCGATTAACAAAATAGTTGGCAATTAATTAATAGTTGACAACTAATCGATTAATCGTTGCAGTTCTACTATAATGGCAACAAATGCTCACACTGGAAATATTGGAACCTACGTTTGGCATTTAATAGATGGATAGAATAGATACATCTTTCTGTGATTGAGTTATCAAATAATTGATAGTCAGCACTAGTTTTTTCCACCTCTATCTACGTAGAGACAATTATATTCTGTCTCTATGCAGATGGAGGTGGAGAACACTAGTGGATTCAGTGATCGCAATTTTAGTTTAACTTGACAAAATGTATTCTTTTGTTTACTGAGAGATCTTGCAATAGCTACTGTGAGAAACATTCACTGTATAGTATACTATATAAATCAAAGTATTAAATTAAATGAAAGTAAGTAAGTACTACCATCTGGTCTTTACTGTCTCCTGCCAGGTGTGTGTGTGTGTGTGTGTGTGTGTGTGTGTGTGTGTGTGTGTGTGTGTGGATGTTAACTGAATGGCTGCTGTGTTTCTAGCTTACAGGGTTCGTCTGTTGTCTGTCAGTCTGCATTTGTCCCATCTTCCTCTCTGGCGTATCTACTTGGCATGCTTGTCAGCATCTGTCTTACTCATCCTTCCATCTCCACCTGATCTGTGTCTCTAATTGTTTCTCACTGTGCGTCTCAGTGTATCACTCGCCTCTTCCAGCTCGTCCATTAAACTGAGCACGTTCTTTTTTTCCCTGCACTGAAAACTCTCCGAGCAAACGATCCGCATCAGGACCACGGACTCAGAAATTGTGTTGTCGTGCATTTTTTACCCAGGCTTGACACATCACTATCCATTCTTGACAGTGTCTTACAGTTTCAGCCTTTTACTAAACAGGAAATTGAAAGTAAAAATGAAGAAAAGACAGTTTAACTGATGAGAGACTGTGTGTGTGTGTGTCTTTGACGTAGCTTCCCAACGGTGTGACCCAGAGCCAGGCCATGTACCAGGACCGCTTTGGGAAGCTCCAGGAACACCTACGGCAGCTCGCCCTACTCTTCAGAAAGCTCCGGCTCCTGTACGAACGCTGTGTGGAGATGACCTCTGACCTGCAGGAGGGGCCATCAGAGGTCAGGAAGGAGCCCTAGATTACTGCTTAGATATTAGTTTCATGTTTGTTTGTTTTTCAAATATTCCGCTTTTTAGGAAATAAGTGATAAATACAGCTTGAAACTCACAGAATTCGGACACTGAAAATGACTTTAACTGTATCAAAATCCAATGCAAAAACTTGTATTGTGTGTCCTCAGCTTCTGCCATATGTCGGAGAGGAGCTGGTTGCTGTCAAAGTGGAGCCCTGCAGCTCTGCTGTCAACCAGGAGAGAAAAGAGGTTCTGGAGGTGTGTTCCTATTTTCTCTTTGTCGCAAGTAATATTTAGCAGATACTTCACACACATTTTCTGCATTGCATTAGTAAGTGAGGTAGAGCGACAGCTACACCTCCTTATTCTGCTGTCCGATTGCAATACAATTAGTAGTTACCCATACACTAATAAATAAAATACATGCTGTAAAGTCATTGCTAATGTGCCTCATATTGACAGATATTGAAGTGATACTTGGTCTAGCAAAATATAAAGATCTTTTAAAGGAGAACTACGCCCATTTTCAAAGTTCATACATGTTATTCCTATGGTCTAAGACAGTCCAAAACATAGTAGTAAACATAAACAACTCTCTCCCAAATCCAAAAACTAGAGCGCTAAAACTCAAACTTGTGATGCCATCGGGTATAAAGTTTGGAGCTGCTCCATAGACAATGAATAGGGAGAAATGTTCTTGACGACACTGAGAGCACCCAGGAGAATATTCAGAGTATACAGGAACATTTTCTGTTTCACAACTGAGAACATTACAGTAGAATAAAGCTCATTTTGGTATAAAATAGAAAATCAGTCTCCCATTCATCGTCTATGGAGCAACTCCAGACTTTATACTCTATGACATCACAAGTTTGAGACTTACTTCTCTGGTTTCTGGCTTTGAGAGAGAACTGATTGAACTTTCCTCGGCCATCGAAATAATAACAGGTGTTCCCCTTTAATGTCCGACACTGCTGCAACTTCTTAAATACCCTCAATTTGAAAGAACACTTGAGTAAGACAAAGTATTTAGCTTTTAAAGTCCCCTGCAGATGCCTCTAGATGGCAGTGCTGACACAAGCTGAGGGTACACCATGCATGGTGTGTGCAGTGAATCGGTGAATTTAAAATCAGGGTGATATTTTTGTAAACATTAGAGCCAGTATTCCAGTGGGATGGAAGATTTCAGGTGGGTTTTGGAAAATTGCCACCAGACAGCCAGTGTCAAAATAGTGGAAAAGTTTGCCTGAGGCTGGCGAGCTTGTTTGTTTTACTAACAACATAGCTGGTAGCAAACCAGTTGAAAGTATCTTTTTTTTTTACTCTCCAGCAGGTATGATTGTAAATAAGCCTAAATTATTAATAATGTTTATAGACGGTTTCGATGGAATTTCACAGCTTAGGTTCATGTTTACTTCCTGTCAGCTTATGCCATTCACATACACTGCAACAGGAAATAAACTGGGACACATTTGGAACTGTGAAATGGTCTTTATAGTGAGTAAACTAGTTTCTGTCCTGATTGCTGTGGTTCATGAGCTTTAAGTAAAGTGTTACTGATGTGATGGATGTTGTGTCTCTCTGGTTCGCCTGCAGAAGGTACGTCAGAAGAACCACGAGATGAAGGTTCTGATGGATCAGATGAGGAACCTGCTGTGGGACGTCAACGCCATGCTGACGCTCAGGAAATGATGGTTCCACCAGTCTCTTTTTTTAAGAGATGCATTCCTCCACAGACATACGGACTGCATGCACTGGCAAAGATCAGGTGATATAAGGGACTATTTGTTGGATTTGGAATAAGGGACCTTTCACTTGAGTACACCTCATTTCTGTTGGCACTTCATCACCGAAGAGCTTCTCCTGTTTATTCTGTATTATATTGAAGTTGTTGAGGAGGGAAACTATTATTTTGATACTAAATGAAAGCTAAAATAACCTGATACACTCCAAGAATCGTTCTCTTAATTTGTCACTATGTCTATTCAAATGTGTTATGGTCTCCTGTTTGCATACTGTTTAAATAATAAGTTGAAACCTGTATTGCCTCAGGTAAAAACAAACTAAAAAGTTTTCTTAAAACGCCGTGTTCATGGCGTTTTCACCCCTCGCCCTCCAGGGTGCTGACTCGACACCAGACAGACTTGAATTCACTGCAGGTAATTCTTCCAGAAAGCACAGAAGCTGATCTGACGTCTGTGTTTACAATAGGCACAATTGCCCTTATTATGCTCTGTCAGTTGTAAAAAACACTACGAGTTCAGAATTCAAATTAGCCCCTTGGCAGCTATGTATCTCAGGTGCTTTGTACAGAAGTGTGTATGTGTGTATGTGTGTGTGTCTGTGCGTAATGAGATTAGCTTCCTGAGTGCTAGACAGCGCACCTGTTTACCCTGAGGGTGTTGAGACGTGCTCGCCTGTGAATTTATTTTTGTAAACTGTGGGACAAAAGGTGGACCGACTGGGTCGTTTCTGTTTTGTATGAAATAAACTCTTTTTTTTAACAAAATGTTTGAACGTGTGCTTTTAAGTCCTGCTTCTTCATACGGCTGTGACGTTGCAGTCATTGTTTCCAATTCCAACCCAGAGGGGTTGACGTGGGAATGCATAATTGAGATTGTCTATATAAGTACATCAAGGCATATCCACCAACACATAATGATGCACATTCTGACCGCGCGCTTTTGTATTCATCCGTCTTTACGCACGCCAACAAGCTCATCAGTTTAGCGCTCCCACACACCGAGGCATCAAAGACCGTGAGAATCCCAGAGTCACAAAACCACAGGGGGCATGTGATTGAAGCAGCGCTTTTTGATTGCTGTTAATTGTATTTTAGAATAATTTTACAGCCAATTCAATCTGGCCAAATGGTTTCTCCATCGAATTGATTGCTAGGGAAATAAAGTCCCAGGATTTCATTGGTGTAAGGCACGCTACGCGGCACAAGTTATCAGCGTGCCCATCGGATAGGAAAATGTGCTTGTCTCAGTTTATATAAGCCGGCCTGTGTTTACACAATATGAACTGGGCTCATGGCTCATTTTTTAAAGAGCTGTGGAAATATTAAGTGGTAGTGCGCTTAGTTGAGAGTAAAATTGAAACAATTAGTCAATTGAGAGACAATTAATTTGCAAAAATGTTGATATCAGAATTGTCGTTAGTCATTTTTGGAGCAAATTGTTTATCCACTTGTTCCTGCTTCTCAAATGTGACTGAAATGTGGTTTGCTGTCACCTTGGTGACGGGTATTTTTCACTAATTTCTCTATCGATTAATTAAATGAATGAGAAAATAATTGTGAGATTAATCAATAATGGAAGTTAAATTAGCCGTTAGTTGCGGTGCTAGTTAAAGGTGCAGTGTGTAGGATTTTGGAGGCATCTAGCGGTGAGGTTGCAGGTTGCAACCAACTGAAACTCCTCCCGTGTGCCAAGCATGTAGGAGAACTACGGTGGTCGACGCGAAAACGTGACTGGCCCTATCTAAAGCCTGTGTTTGGTTTGTCTGTTCTGGGCTACTGTAGAAACAGGACCCGCTCCCTATGGATTTAAACGGTCAAAAAAGAGGAAAGAAAAGCCAATAGTTCCCCCTAAATGCTATACACTGGCCCTTTAAGACTGATTGAATAGGATGGTTAAAGGACGTTCCATGTACACTACATTCAATTATGTATACAGGACCAGTAAGAAGTCTCTTTTTGCCTGTTCGTCACTAAATCAACTTATGATTTCTACTTTTTCAAAGAAAATGGGTGATAGGAGGAGTTCAAACAGCGTTCCAGACTGAGGTTGAAGCTGCAGCACAGCCGGCATGAGAAAAATAAAGCATTTTTTAACAGTAAAGCATGTAAACATGTTCTAGTAGAAACCCAAAATACAAGTATGAACCTGAAAATAAGCATAATTATATCATAATATTATGTCCTAGACTTGTTTGATTATAAAATGTGCCAAGTAAGAGGGGGAAAAAACTTGAACTTGCATCATCATGCCACAGAGTTTGCATTTATAAATCATTTTATTGATTTTACAGTTAGCATTTTGATGTGAAATGAGCTGTTTCCATGGCAACAGTCCCTGCACAAGTAACGCTGAGACACACATCGACAGCTGGAGTGCATGGCACCGATACCAGTCCCTTCTGGCGTGAGATAGCCATTTCCTTCTCATTGTCACGTCAATAGCGCTGACATCTGAAGTGTTCACACGTTCCCCCTTTTTCTGCTGTCCAATAGAGATTGTCCTTTCTCAGTGAGATGCCCAATCACAGGGACTCTTTCAAGGCCCCTAAATTTCTTGTCTTGGAGACGGGAGGATCATTTGAAGCTCCTTTCAAACTTTTATCGGCCTTTTTTCTCTTCATATTTATATGTATATAGTCCAGAACAGTCCACCAGGGTCTGTCTGATGATTGTACAAATGGACCACACTGCCACTTTGTCCACATCCCAGACAGTCTTGAGTATCCCATCTTGACCGTCCCACCAATGATTGGTCCATTTGTCTGTCCAAAAGGCCACTAGACCAGATGCTTCCCAGCCTTTCTGTGCATTGTTTTTTCATGCTCTCTCCAGGTCTTTGTACTTCTTGCGGAGGACGGACACTTGATCTTTGAAGAGCACGGGGTCCAGGCGAAACTGAGAGTGGACCAGAGGCATGTAGCCAAACCAGTTGGCGAAGGTGTTGACACACTCCTGCCGCTGGTTGAAGTGCTCCGGGTTGGCCCAGGGGACGCTCTTTGTACCCTGAGAGGCAGAACAAGACATTTATCATCCGCCGCTGACCTGACATTTGAGCCAACAGCATCCACAGACTATTAAACATGTGAGAAAGACAAAAAGGCTGCGTGTACCTGTGGACTGGGCAGCTCTTTGTACTGCTTCCTTTGAGCCACTTTGATTGGCGGCAGGTGGGTCACAGCAGAGACCAAGAAGTTCATCAGGATGTCCTCGCAGTTGGAGGTGCGATCCACCAGAGTCCGCAGAGACTGGGGCAGGTAGTGGGAGAACAGGTAGTGGTAGTACCTGTGGGGCAAGGGAAAGTTTTATACAGGCTATAATGTTATTAAAATATTAAAAAAAATGGATAGGAAACATGACAGACTCCGTGAAGAGGACCCGCTCTTGATGTAGATATGAAGAGCTCATTCTAAGCGAACTAAAAATTCTTAGTTTCAGGTGATTATGCACTAATGAAAACATAATTATGAATGTTATATTCCATTTCTGCTAATAGATCCCCCGAAATGTAACACACTGTTCCTTTAAAAAGAATTTCTTTTTTCACATTGCTCTATTATTCATCTTGCAGGAATATTTTGTCACATCTGTCGCCAGTGTGCAAAAACCTGACGTTTCTGTCTCACTATTATTAGTCTCTAATCTCAATTTTAGCCTCTTATACTTGCACCCACACTACAGTAAATCCCTTTAGACAAGCACACCAGCTAAACACCTAAATAGGTATCATACAGAATAAAGAGACAATCTCATTTGTCACAGGTGGAGGCCAGGCAACCAGCACCTGTATGGTAAAGGCATCTACAGACAGAAAGGGGTAGACGGTGCGATGTATGTTGATGATATATGTATCTGGGACAAGTTAACCATTTCACCGCCTGTGGGATTTGATATTTATAGTGCACAACAGACTCAACCCCTGTGGTACAATGCATATGTTCTCCATTCCTTCAGTGTTCAAGGCGGGAGTTTTTAGTGGAGGGCTTTCTATTACAGCTGGTAAATTAGCATTACATTTGTCAGACTTAACACTTGTCACTGTCTAATTTTAAATATGTTTTAATTGGGCTAAGGAACTAAAATTAACCACATAATTTGTTATGTAACTTGTTTCAAGTCTTCAATACAGCATGATGTTTATTTAGTAAATTATGGTCCCATTTAGAGTCAAATAGAGGATGCTTTAGGGCGTGGCTACCTTGTGATTGACAGGTTGCTACCACATCTGGGAGTTGTCCGTGTTTTCGTCTTACAACTTTAACCTTTTCACAGCGTGTTTTCAGTTCATGAAAGTTCATCGTAACATTTTGGTCGCCTAAAGATGTCTTATTCAGCGTTCGGTTGTACTTAGCTCCACCCTCTGGTGTGACTTCTGGTTGCAAAAAAAACAAGATGCCGACGGCCAAAATGCCGAACTTTACTTTACTTTACTTGATGACATCACAAATTTGAATTTAAGCGCTCAAGTGTTTTGGGATTTGGGAGAGAGTTGTTCATGGTTATTTATATGCTTGGACCTTCTTAGACGATAAGAATACCATTTATGAATTTTGAAAATGGGCGGAGTTCACTTTAATTATTATTATTATTATTAGTATTTTTTTTTACGAAGCATCCCTAGTGTGAAAAAGCCATCACTTTACCAATACAATAAGTAATTTGATCATTTGCGTGACTAAATTGAGAGTTTTCACAATGAGCAACGCAGGTTTTAAACTGACTACTCATTGTCATTTCTCTGTTTAGGTGGTGAAACAGACATTTGCTGTAATACAGATGGAGATATCAGTGATCCTTTCATAAAAACTGCCGACAAAAAATTACCACTTTGTCTCAAAATGTGACAAAAGGTTCTCAACTGCTTTAAAGTGCCCTGCTGTGGAGTAATTACATTCATATTGTATAAGAGCTCACGTCCCTCTGCCGTTGCATACTGTATATCGACTTCAGGCTTCTCTAATTAATCAAACTGCTTGAAGTGATCCCTGAGTAATTCACCCTCTCCTTCTCCTTTTCTCCTGCTCAACCGTACACATAATTATCCTTGATACTATTTCTTTCTGTTTGATTGCCCCTTTTTGCTTTTCATGTTGCGATCCGTGTCATTATGCTCGTCGTGCTGCTGCTGCTGCTGCAATTCATAAAGTTGCTGAAAGGAAATCTCTTTTGATCTTAGTTGCATAATCAATGTTGAGTCTGTGCGTGTCTAAATTTAGGTGTGTGTGCACAGCATGTGCATGCATACTTGTTATGAGTTAATAATGGAAAAGGAAAGACATTCAAAAACAAAAAATATGTAGCTGTAAATAGCATTTCCTGTTTTTAGCCGAAGCCAGTGATGTGGCTGTAGGAATGGTCGGTCCACCACTTTGGTCCAGACTGAAGTAGCTCAACTAATATAGGCCCTTTTCACAGCAGCCATTTTGACATCGCAGGTAAACAGAGGTGTAATTGATAAATATTAATTATGGTCCTGTTCTATTTAGATTTATTTTATTCCAGTGAGCCACCATGCACAATAGCAGGGTCCTGGCCCACCTAAATGGAACAGGGCCCATAATTAATGGTATTAATTACACCTTTGTTTACCCTGGCTGCTGTGAAAAGGGCATATTGGATGGATTACTATGAAATATTGTACAGACATTTATAGTCCCCAAAGGATGAATCCTAATGACTTTGGTGATCCCTTTGACTTTTCCTCCAGTGCTGCTAAGAGGATGACATTTGTGGTTTTGAGTGAAATATCTCATCAACTAATAGATAGATTGCGGTGAAATATGGTGCAGACATTCACATTCCCCATAGAGACCTTTTGGTTGATCTCCTGACTTTTACTTTAACACCGTCATCATGTCAAAATGATTTTGTTTTGTTTGTGACTTGGCTGCCATGTTGAAAACAGTTGAGCCAATACCAAGCACCGCCCACCAGAGGCAGAGGCAGAGGCAGAGGCGGAGCAAACTTTCTCATTTTACAGCTAAACAGTACGCTACAAGATGTTTTTGAGGTGAGAAATAGGCATTACAGTAACAGAATCTTGATTCGTATTTGATCAGCGCTGCCTCGTTTGACGGTTTGACCGGCGTTTGTGAGTTTCGTAAGCAGTGATTGACAGCTGCTGTAGAGACTGCTCGGCTCTGATTGGTTGTTTTCCTTTGAGCATGTTGAAATTGCTGCAGCTGCAGCTTTAAGACAGTGAACATGGTAAACATCATACCTGCAAAGCATCAGCATGTTAGTATTGTTATTGTGAGCATGTTACTATGCTGACCTTTCATTTAGCTCAAAGCACCACTGAGTGCAGCCTCACAGAGAAGCTAGCATAGCTGTAGACATTTAGTCTTGTTTATACTTGATTTAAGATAATAATGAAAACATATTGATTGGCAAAATATTTTAGAAAAACAAGCCCTTAATAGCATTTTCTAGTTAGTCTGCTGCAGTCTGCTGGTGTACCTGTGGTAGAAGGCAGCTCCAGTCAGGACGATGGAGTAGTCGTTGGTCCATTTAGAGGTGTAGCCCCAGGCGCGCTTCAGGGGATCCCAGAAGTGGCTCCTGGGAGGGTAGCCCACGATCCGCTCAGGGAAGCTCCGCCACACCAAGAAGGCAAAGTTCACCTACAAGAATCAGACATGGAGCATTTCCAACTTTCTCCAGGAATATTGATTTTTATATGTGTGCAGTTCTGCTGTGCTTTTTACTAACACATGTACACAAACACAAACACACACCTCACTGGTCAGCAGGACCGTATCCTCGTCCAGACTCAGCACTGCTTCTGTCTCTATGGCAACGTGAGGTAGGAACCGACTGGTGGTCTGAGAGGAGAAACACAGTGGTGAATGGTAGTTCTGGTACTTTAGGCGATATGTTGTCTGGCCTGCACTCAGAGAGATTATGAGAGTGAGAGAGAGAGAGATGATCATGTTACAGTAAATCATGTTGAGTGACTGAGATGAGTGAATCACTATAGATTTTGCCTTGAGAGGAAAAAAAAAAAAGAAAAAAAAGGGAGATGGAGAAGAAAGGTTGAGGATGAGTGACATTTATGAAACCAAACGCCACACGGATCGGTGGACATGTCAGATATACATGGATGGCAAGAAAGACAGAGAAAAATAGACATCAAGGAGAAGCACCAGAGGAACGGAGTACCAGAGATGAAAGAAAGAGATACATAAACAGAGCGAGCGACTGGCAGTCTGTCATGCTGTCACTCAGACGTCAGGAGGAGCGCGCTTCAGAGTGAGTTATGAGTGGCTTTGGCTCTCACCTTCCTCCTGCCGTCTGTCACGGTGAGGGGGACGGGCATGGGAGGCCATTTGCTCCGACTGGGTGGCGGCTTCTCGCTGTTCCAGAGAATGATGATCTGGAGCGGCGGAGGAAAAACAATTTTACATAACACATACAGAAATAGATGCTAACATTGATCAACCAGTAGGGTTGGCAAAATGATGCTTCCTTTTCCTTTTATTTGTGGCTCCATAATCCATTTAATTCTTTACCTGGGAGCAGTATTTTGACTTGGAGACCACCTGAAGCAGCTTCATGATTGGCTGAGACTGGGAGACCAACGGGGAAACGGCGTGGATGACAGCAGTGAACTCTTGACCTGGACTGACCCCTGAGCAAGGTCACGGAGGGTAAGAGAGAGAGAGTGTGTTACCTGTGTGAATATTTATTAGATGCTCTTCGATACAAGAAACATAGAAAAGTGTATCTGTTTCAGTTCATCAAGGATCATCACAACAATTTAAAGCTGCTATGTACAGACTTTGAAAATTCACATTTCTGGTGCCCCACCCATTGGTGGTATGAAAAAAGACATTGTGGCAGAGAGCAACATATAGGGCCTTTTCTCAAACCAAGAAGATGTTTACAAAAAAGAATGAAATGCCACCAAAAAAGCATGGGAATAAGTTTTATCTTAAATTTTTAGTTTCTCTGTATTGTGTTTATTCTTAATAATGTGAGCCTTTGCACATCCCCTACAATATATCTTTGCACATTCCTGTCAAGCCCTTTCATTTTAAACAGATACATTATACTATTTTTTAAATAGTAGGCCTATGTTATGTCATTTTTTCTAATGTATATTTATGTTTCTTGTTTATGCAGCAAAACACCAAAGCAAATTCCTTATATGTGAGAACCTACTTGGCAATAAACCGGATTCTAATTTAGTTTTTTCTCCATATAGGCTTATTTTATGTGGCGTGAATGTAACAAGTCTGCCACCTCACTACCCACACTGTTACTAATGTATGCTATTATTAGTGCTGTGTATAACAGATGCTGCTTAATGCAATATCACGGTTCAGAAACATTACGACAGTTTCTGCTGGAGAGAGGGAAGTTTGTCCCGAAGCTCGGCTCTGTATTTATACCCTACACCTTAAAGAACGGGAGTGGAGAGGGTGTACACATAGTGGCTTTAGATAAATAGAAATAATAACAGACCTTATTTGTGGCATATATTTTAGTCCAATTGTAAAATTACAACTAATACTGACAAGGACTTAGTCAGTAAATATTTGATTATGATTTGCTGCTTGAGTGTTGATTGCTCATCTCTCCCCCCACAGCCCTGACATAATAGTCTCATCAACATCCTTGATGTGCAATCAGGATTTGCATTTTCTTGCAAACTCATTTAAATGAAGAGTGTGTGTGTACCTAATCCCAGGTAGTAGAAAGGGAAGTGTGCGAGGTGCGTGGAGTACTCTGGCAGGACCAGCAGACCTCCTGGCAGAGAGTTCCACATGTACTTGTTCCTCGATATGTGAGAGAACACGCGGTCCTTAATGATCTGTGGAAGGAAAGAATAGGATGAAATTGCAATGTGAGAAGCAGAGAGAATAGTTAAGTGGCTGTTGTGCTCATCTAGTATAAGCCTGCGCCACATTATTTTTTTCCCCTCCTCTAAGCCGGTGGATGAGTGAGAGTCTTGGAGCTTAATGTAAACTCCACTGCAACTGGAGACCTGACACACTTGTGTTTGCATATTACAGCGCTCTGTGTACTTCCCATTTACGCCAATAGGAGGTGTCCACACAGCAACGCCAGCGTCCGCTCTGAATCCCTCTGCCTCACTGACCTCAGGCTGACTGCACAGCTGTCTCCCATGGGGGGAGAGGTTCCCCTCTGCATGCTGTATGTATATAAGCAGCTTATCACCAACCTCCAGAACCTCTCCTTTATTATCTCCAGCATAAATCCCCAGCAGCAAATACACTGGGGGGCTGCCAGGCTTGCCTTTATAAACATCACAGTGCAAAGCTGTGTGATTTCTTCAGATTTCAGAGGGGGTTAAATCTGTTGTTTCCCTCATTTTTTTTCACATGCCAAAACTGACACTGGCAGTGTGTGCAAAAAAAACTGCTCATACAAGGAGGCTGTTATTTCTTTTCATGCACCGTCTAACCCTTGGGCTAACCTTCAAATGACATTCTCTTAGCTGGAGCAACTACCTTTGAAGTACACTTCTTCTCAGCTTGTTCAAAGACAGAAGGGTAGCACAAAAGGCGGACAGAGATGCATGTATGAGCAAGACTGGATGCTACTAGAACTGTGAATGTCGGAAGGGAAAATAACCTAAGCAGCCCTGACTCTTACAAAAGCCCCGTTTCCACCGCAGGAACTTTACCCCGGAACTATAAACCTTTTGAGGAACTCTTTGTGTTTCAACTGCAGGGACCAGGATCTAAATTTTAGTTCCGGGGACATTTTCCGGGGCTTTTTAACCCCCAAAAAACCCTAACCCCCGGGGGGCAGTACTTTCTTAAAGTACCAGTGTAGTTTGCAGGGATGACCGTCGCTGATTGGTGTGGTGCCGCTGCTTCAATGACTTCAACTCATGTACTGCCTCATTCGATTCTGGACCATTTTAGGACGAGGCGGGAACGTGTTTCTTTGTTTGATAACGTTAAACGTAAAGTTAGGCTCTGTCGTCGGCCTCTTTAAAACTCTTTAAAAAAAAAGACAGAAAGAAAAAGAGAGAGCGGTAACATTAGAAGAGAGAGACAGCACGACGGTGCTGTTAATGAGTGAGATAAAAGTAATTTTCTGATTGTTTCACGGTGTTAACGCTCTAAAGCAAATAAATAACCCTCAAGCACTCAACAGATTATTTACTGTGGAGACAGACGCTCTTAGTTTCATTTTCCTCCTCTGCATTTCATTCATTACATCCAACATGCATTAGTAAAAATATACAGCAGTAAATATCGTCACAGTGAGACAAAACCGTTTTTTTCCAGCGTGTATTTGCGTCATATGTCGTGTTCCTTTTTCATGTGTCAGCACGCAGACAACAGTGGGCTGAAGGAACCTTTAAGTTCCTTGAAAAGTAGTTCCAGGGACTAAAACTTTTGGTGGAAACCTGGCTAAAGATGAAACTTTTTTTGAACGTGACCTGTAGCGGAGAAAAGGGAAACATTTCTCACAGTCTGATAAAAGCAAACAGTGAGGCAGAAACTGGCAGGTTGAGACTGCAACGTAATGATATATCATTTCTATATATCAGGGGATTTCTCTGAGACTTCAGGTGGATCGGATGTGGCCTGCTTTGAAATGTTCAGTAGCCTAGAACACAAAGCAGAGATAGTAAAAAGAGTAGAAAGGTAGAGCGTGGGCCAAGGTCCAACCCCATAATCATAATGATAGAAGGGTGGTTTGATTCAGATGTGAAAGGCCTCTCTGAAAGAGGACTGATGATGATAGCACACACACAGGCAGTAAACCGCAGAGAGGTAGCAACTATGGCTGTGTGTTTGACATAGAAACCGGTGTTTACTGCTTCTTATTGTAGATGTTTTCACTGGATGTTGTTGCACATTCCTGAACTGAATTGTATGGTAGCAGAAACGCTGAGTTATAAAACATTTCAATTAGTCAATACTCAGAAGCCAAAAGCGACATTTTTGTGGGAGAAGGACAGAAGTCCTAGTGGTGGCACAACGGGGTCAATGCTGCGATTAAGGCTACGAAACATTCAGAGATGTACTGACTTATTACCAGAGTTAAGACCAGCATTTAAAAGCACTAGATTGGGAAGCAAAATCAGTTCAATGCAAAGGATTTTTTTCACATTGAGTTCAGCTTTGGTTAGCTTTGACAGGCAGATTTTTAGGGCCATCCTTGACCATAGAAATTCTTAGTCGATTGATACTCATGATTGTGTCGACTAATCGATTAGTTGATTTAATCGACAGATCAGTAAAAAGGAGTTTCTTCACTAGGAATCACGCCACTTTAAATCTTGTGTTTACCAGAGATGTGCTCATAAGTTGCTTAGAAATAAGTCATTCAGCATGAAAAAAGCTTAAAAACGACTAATCGACTAAAGAAATCATAGTCGACTGAGACCAAAACAACCGTTTAGTTGACTAATCGACTAAGAGCAGGCGGCCCTACAGATTTTAGACCAATACGAAACCGTCTTCGCAGTGCAATTGTGACATTGCAGCCATTTTGCTCCAGGTTTGTTGACTCTTCTATAGTTCCATTCACCAAATGGGAGATGTCGTAGCTGTAAGAAATCCCTGATATCTCCGATATGGAAGTACATGAAGGAGGCAGATGTAAACATTTTTTTTCCGACTTGATCGCTCATACGTCTTTTGAATTAACTGTGCAAACTTAGTAATGAAATGGGGGTCATTCATGTGTTCCCAGTGTCCTACAGTATGTTCTTGACCAGCATTGTAAGAGATAGGTAAGGGCTATCTTCAAAGCTACGAAAAACTGTCTTTCCGCAAATTTGAGAGTGTAGATTTCTAACAGTAAAATATATAACATCAGTAGGCTATAAGCTGTAGGTGTGTGATTTGAACATTTGACCTTGAGAAACGTACATTGCTGTGAACATAAAACCTGTTGAAAGGTCTTATTAATGTGTCATGTTTAGAGGATATTAAGCTGGGGAACATACAATCTCTGAGCCTCTCAGCTATCAGTCTGACAACAGATTACCCACTGGGGGCAAGGGGTGGTATTTCTGGTAGTTCCAGTGTAGCCAGTGGATATCCGGGTCAAGACTTCCTTTTCCGTGCGCTGCTCATTGTTTACAGTTTAATCAGCAACTTGAGACGCGAGACTGGAGTAGGGGTCGAGAGAAGACATGTACAATCGTTCCACAAATAGCCGGTTTACAAACTAAATTTAAGATAATAAAAACTAAATCATCTACAGACGATAGCCGGTGGGTTCCCAGAATGCATTTCAGCCTATATGTTCCACCTCTTTTGCTCTCCACTCTCCACCAAAGCCTGCTCGAACGTGACTGGTCGATAATACTCGGACTACAAATGGAAACCAGAACTCTTCCGACGCCAAAATCTTGTCCCGTTGCCTACAGATTATAGAAACTATGGAACATAGATACGCTCCCACAGAATGAGCTAACTGATGAACTGTTGTTTTTTTTGCTTAACAGCAGGTTCGTTAGCTCAGTAAACTGCTTTCTAATCACTGTTATAATTCATTATTATGTGATTATAAGTGACTTTAAGTGGTCATTGGGTGCATTATATACATGGGCGTCACAGAGAGTGTTGGCTTTTTGTGATGGGGGGCCTTTCTAAGGCCGAGGCTCACCTCCAGTGTGGTGAGGACTATCTTGTCTACAGAGGAAAAGTAGGCTTCCCACAGCATCTGGGTCCTCTGTCTGAGGGCCAGGACTCTCTCGTTCCCTACTGCTCTCACTGTGGACGGCACCTGAAGACAAAAAGATGACAAAGAAGAGTAAAACATCTAGACATTGAAAGAAGAACAGAGGAAAAACAGCCACAAAGGGTTTTTACTTTGGTTGTTGTTTTGAAAGCGAGTCATGTCTCTTAAAAATAGACTACAAAAGAGAAAAAGAAAAGGAAAGAGCATTTAAGTGATCAAAACTGTGTAAACTGAATTGAGCGGTTGCTTAATCTGGCTCACAGAGCTGATTTGGGGCCTGTTGTTCAGATAATCAGACCTTAATTAGTAAGGACCACATTTGGAGGTTTCAAGTGAATCACCAGAATTGATTTAATCACTTAGAGAGTTAAGCTCAGCGGCTCAATCAAAGTGGGAGAAAGCCACGTTGAACTGAGAAAAGTGGGAGCGGTTGACTCCATTAAATCCTTTTTGTCTTCACACAGCCAACACATTTTCTAATGAGCGCCGGTTAAAGAAGCCGGGAGGCCGGCAAATCTCTTTATCTCTCTTATTTCTTTAAATTCTCGTCCAACCTCTCCGTTTCTCTTCACATTCCTCCCTTCCTCTGCATTTCACCTTGCTCCTACTTTCTCCCTTTCTTTCATCAAAGTACATCTGAAGGACGGCTTCACTATAGCATCTGAAGTGTCTGCCCTCACTTAGCCTCTCCTGCGAAAACCTCACACTCCTTAACCTCAGATCATATGCTGTGTGAATATTTGTGTGCGTATTATATAGGTTTTGTAGGTGTGCAGAAATGCCACTGATGAGGTCAGAGCGTTCGGTCCAGCTCTGCCCTAATTTGAAAATGTCTCCCCTGCTCTGAGCTCTCAGGGGCTCGTTCCTGTTCATTAACTGAATGCCAATTCATGTCCTCTATTTGGTGGAGATCAATGCAGAGGAGACATGGTGTACTGTGTGTGAGGAGGAGAGATAAAGGTTGTAGCTGAGGGTGAGCCGGCTTTGCTCGCTCATTGTGTTTATTTGTGTGGATGTGTGAGAAGAGACACAGACACGGAGGATGAGCGAGTGAGCGCTTTTGAACTGCGGCTGGATTAAGGTCTCTGCGGGGGTTTCAAAGGGCCCCGACCTGTAACCACACCGTTTGATAAAGGTAATAGAGAGCCGCGGTGATGACGCTTCTGTTACTCAGTGCAATCTCTCATTTAGCATTTCTCTCTTTCATCGGCCTCTCTGAAAGTGTTTTCCTGGGGTTTACTTTCCATAGTCTAAGACAAATGGCCATGCACTACAGCAGTTGCAATAAGAAACCATCGACATTTTAACAAAGTTAAACATTTACTTTGTGAAAACACATCTCATTCATTTCATCTGGTGGATGTTTCCCAGTGTCTATGTGTACATTTAACCCAAGATAAAGCTTCTATATGCTTAGCACTGATATAAGGAGGAAAACATTGACCTTGATTTTGCGTAAAATAAGCCTATAAGTAGGGATCATTATTTTTGTAAAAATTGAATTTTGACTGTTGAAGGGATAGTTTGGGTGCTTTGAAGTGGGTTTGTATGAGGTACTTCATCCATAGTCAGTAAATTACCTACAGTAGATCACGGTCAGCACGCCCCCAGCTTAGAGAACAGACAAGAGTTACCGCACAAATGCAAAGCAATGTACTGCTGTGGACGGGGGGCAGCAGCAAAACATATTTTAGCCACCTAAAAGAAAGGCCCACCTAAAAAAAAAAATCAGTATCAGCTTAAGTGTGTGCCATATTTAGAATATTTTCACTGCTTTACCTTATCGTGAGACAGCTACACAGTCTATGTTTCTGATGAGGAACCGAAGTCGTTATCTATGCTCTCATTAAAGCAACCAGACTCCATTGAAAAAACAGTAATTTTACATTGCAGAATATTCAATACGGGAGTTTCTGGTCTACCGCTGCCTGTTATTTTGTGACTTTGGCTAGTTCAGATTCACAAAAGTCACACGATAGCTGCACGTTAGACGCGCGTGAGATGGACGGTTGAAAAACACGGCTGAAAGATGATTATTTATTGATTCCTTGAATTTACTTTAATTACTCTGGTGCATGGTCAACAACTCATTTGCATATTCTGTCAATATCTTTCTAATACTAGAAGCATCTTCTGAGGTTTGCTCAACACAAGATGACCTTGTTTATTGTAACACCATTGAAACAAAACTTTTGGGTATGTGCTAATGTAAAACCTGCTCATAGGTATAATACAGATGTTAAAAACTGCAAAAAACTCAAATGCCTTACCCATAAACCTTACCTGCTGTTCCTATTGTTGTTCTGTGCTGATTGCTGTTTGTACCAACACCTGCTGGTTATTGGTCTTTATCATTGATTTTCTTTTTATCTTTGAAAGTACAGTAAAGGTCCACTGGCATGCTGGGACACCCTTAAGGTATCAGGATGTCCTAGTTGTGTGTTTGTGTTAGTGTGCCTGTAAGAGCACGAGCAAAATGTGTTACCTGTAGTAGTAATCTCTCATCTCCCTCGATAACCGCCTGGTTCCACTGTATGACGTCAGAGAACGGCAGCTCCCAACCGTTGCTCAGCAGCACCGGGATACACGCCGCCTGGACACACACACAAACAAACAAACAAGCACGTATCATCATTTTAGAGAGTCTTAAAGAGGCAGTGACACTGATAAACCAACTGATAACACACAGATAACTACATATATATCACTTTAATTGTGCTCAGCTACAGTGTGACTGGGTTCCTCCCTCGCTGCCAGCTCCTCTCTGGCAGTAAACAACATGACATGACACACTACAGCTGCATGAATATAAACCAATCTGTATGAGTTCAGGCCCAGCTGCTTGGCACTGCAGGCTGTGCCGACAATATGATCAATACCCTTGTGTGTAAATGTATGTGCAGCTGAGTGTGTGTGTGTGTGTGTGACCCCATAGGGTGGCTGGGAATGACTAATATCTCATATCTCTCCATTCCCAGGAAGCCCAGGAGGTTTGTTAAAGACTGTCACTCACACACATGCAGATGCAAACACACAGATGTGGCTGACAGGGATGACTCTTGGTGTACTAATTAGGTACAACCACTGAGGGGACATAAGCAGGGAAGGAGGTAAACCGAAGGAATAAAAAAGAGGGATGAGGGGAGAATAAGAAGGAACCGGTTGATGCGTGGAGGCATCATGCTTTATTAAAGTCGATTTTTGATGTTGCCTTATCCGCTCGTTCGCTGACAGGTTTTTGATGTTGTTCCACTTTTTTTCTTTTTGCTTTCCGAGCCCTCCTTTGGTCTCCCCTCTTCTCATTCTCGGTTTCTATCTCTGTACTCCTTTTTTTTGCCATTTCTCTCCATTGCACTCTCATCCCATCCCGCTCTCTTCCTCTTTCTATGTGGTCTGGAGTGTTGATAGGTCTGGCTGTTATTTTTTTCCCCCCACTTTTTTTCTAATTAAACCACCAGAGAACAGCAACAGCAGCAGCAGCAGGCGAAATTGGTGGAGATCAAACGCTCACTCTGGCCCACCGGGGGCTTCCACGCTCCTGCATTTCATCCGAGAATAAACCTGCTGAAGGACACTCCAACAAATAGGAGGACTTGTACGTGTATGTGTGTGTCGGAGTGAGCCGCGGGTTGCGTCGAGGTCACGCGAAGACTCCAAGAGTGATAATCCAAGGCCTCTAAATTTGAAACGGGGCCCGAGGCACGCCTGAGTCTTCGTCCCCTGGAGACGAGGGGCTCCGAGGGTGAGTTTCAAACATCTTGAGCGCTCCCTGCCTGGAGGTAGGGTAATATGAAAGCATGCGTGCTGTGTAGTAGTTTTTGGTTTGTTTGCATTGGGAGATAGAGGAGGGGGGGAGGGCTTGAGTAAACGTGTATGTGCAAATGTGTGTCTGTGTGTATACTGGAAAGCTGGCAGCGAGTTTCCTACCACACTGGTAGTGGTAATTGCCAGTTCTTTTGTGGGCTTGGGTTGGCATCAGAATAAAAAGAAAATACTGAAAAATCTTGAAAAGTGCCTCGAATGGCAGGGAGGAGAGAGAGAGAGAGAGAGAGAGAGAGAGAAAGAGAGGACAAAGGAAGAAGACAGGAGCAGAAAGGGACCACGACTGCTGCCCGCTGCCAAGCCAAGTGGGTTGTGTGGATTTGTCCATTCAGCAGACATCAGCGGTGTGGGGCAGGCTGCCACTCCTACGGATGCTTCCGGACCATTCATGCACACACACACACATACACACCCCAGAGAGAGCAGCGCGGCCAGGGAACATTGTAGCAGCCAGAGAGTTCAGTGTTGGGCAGATCTAAAAACAGCCACTACTGCTTCCTGCACTGGTGTGAGACCGTCGACTTGGGTGGCGAAGAGAGAAACCTACTGGTTTAAACTGTTCTCTCACTCCGCTGCCTTTGCGGTTTTCTGCATTGTACTTTTCACTGATGGACTCAAATGAATGATGCCAGTGTTTGCGTAGGTGTGTGCGTGTGTGTTAATGGGCCCATTTTAGTTTTAAAGGCCTGGCAAATAGCAAATAAAGCCTTTATGGTTAGACCTGCACTCAACACAGCACAATGGTCTGGGGAAAAACACTTGCAGATGTGACCATTAAGGTGTCGATAACCAAAAGACTACATAAACCACGGCTCTGGAACGTAAACATTCTGCATCCTGTTGCACTTCCTTGTTGTACCGAACTGTATGTATGAGCTGGAGCTCGTTGAAGCAGAGCTGTTTTCCTGGAAAAGTGTAATTTGGTCACTATGACAGCGTTATCCAGAGGGAAATGCTGCAGCTAATGTTGTTTTGATGATTGCTGTGTTGGCATGTGGTATGCAGAGATTTCAGCTTGTTTGTTTATGCGGGCCCTCAGAGGAACTCGAGAGTCGTAGAGCGCTCAGGTTGAATGAGCAACACAGTTTTCCAAAGAATATAAATCAACGTTATCAACTCGTCAGAGTTATGTTACTGTGTTTGGCACAGAATGCCTACGTGTAAGTGAATGATTTATACTTGTTAACACTCAAAGTATTACATGATATCAATGTTTGTGTGCAGACTATAGTAGATGATGGGTTAGTCAAGGATGTGCAACTTAAAACCTCTGAAAACTTGGTTTCAAGCAAGGGGCAACCTCAGGGTCTGAAAAGTGAAGCCAATGCTGAAGTGCCTTAAACCTGTATTCTTTCTAACAGCCAGCAGGGGGCGACTCCTCTGGTTGCAAAAAGAAGTCTGACTGTATAGAAGTCTATGAGAAAATGACCCTACTTCTCACTTGATTTACTACCTCAGTAAACATTGTAAACATGAGTTTATGGTCTTAATCGTAAGTCTTCTTTAATACAGCATGATGTTCATTTAGTAAATTATGGTCCCATTTAGAGTCAAATAGACCATAAAGCAGGGGATGCGTTAGGGCGTGGTTACTTTGTGATTGACAGGTTGCTACCACGGCGTTGTCCGGTCTGGGAGTTGACAGTGTTTTCGTCAGCTCCAACCTCTCATGTCACCTCTGGTTCCAAAACAAACAAGATGGTGATGGGCAAAATGCCAAACTTGAGGCTTCAAAACGGCCGTCCACAAACCAAAAGGTGACATCACGGTGACTACGTTCACTTCTTATAAACAGTCCATGGATTTCAAGTTTTGCTCGATAACATTATATATAGAGAAATCCGGAGGCTGATGTAGTTGTATCTCAAGCATTGAGCCGTTACTGCAGTGGCAGAGTTGAATTAAATACATTTACGCTGACAGTGGAAGCAGAGATGTTTGGTGTGATCATGGTCCCATCTCTCATAGTAAGAAAAATGCTTTGCCGCTGAGGAATGCAGGACTACAGCATGATCATATGACTAACCAGACTTCAATAATGAATATATACAGTGTATTTTACCTGTAGAGACTCTAGGAAGCGAAAGGAGCCCAGGCGTCGACCTCGAGGAACCAAACAGAAGGTGGAGTTGTGGAGGAGCTCCTGGTAATCAAACCTAACAAAGAGAAGAACAATGATACATCAATCGATACAGTAGATTTCATTTCATTTTATTTAAGCAGCATTAAAAGCAGGTATGTGGATACAATTTAAGATTAATCTCTCGAGCTTCATTGGAGAGTAAAACAGTTGGTTCAATTGCTTTTATACAACTCTGAACATGCACTTTGTGTGTGTTAAGATGCCAAGGTGTTTGAAATTCTTAGCCTCTGGTTGGCCAAAACTATGGGTTAAAACGTAGACAAAAGTTTTCCGGGAGAACAGAAATACATACATTTATTTCTTTACCGTGATTATAGGAATGAAAAACAATCAGTATATTGATCAGTGGAAGATGGTAACAGAAAAGCACCAACCTTTAACTACTGAATATAACTAAATTATAGCAAAGAAAACAGCCTGCCACACATGCCTCTTTGGATACATGACATTTAACATCTGTCACACACAAAATAAACCAGGGCTTTTGTGGTTTTCTTTCTGATTGTTAGTCATAATGGCTCAGCTTATGAGCAGTAATAAATCTCTCTCCACTGACATGTTGGCACCACTACAGACAGCTACTGTATGTTGGAAAATGTATCCATCACCGTGCTCACAAGTAAATATGCCCTAATCTCTGTTCTCTATTGATTTGTGTTGTAGACAAGAAGGCCTGAACTGGTGCCACTACTCCCCCTGACTGCTGCCATACGTCACCGGGTGAGCTCCACCGCTTCACACTCATATTTCATACTGTGAAAAAAGAAGCCAAGTGGAAACCTCTGCATCAATGCTCGCCTTCATCTGCCGAGTGGAACGGCAACGAACGGGCGGTGTAACGGTCTCATGGTAAAGAACTGCACAGTGGAGTAAACAGATGGGGAAACAAACAGGCTTTTATGGGAGAGTTCACTCTGCTCCTCCTCATCTCATTACTCCGCTACACCCCCTCCTTAAGGTCCCGCTCCCTCCTCTTCTTCTTCTTCTTCTTCTTTCTCCTCCTCAGCCCTCCCTCGTTTCTGCATCCAGCTCTCTGCTTGTTTATTTGGAGGAGGGACGTCAGTGTAAAATATGCCTGCCATTAATCTTCCCAGTCATTTTTTTGAAACCCTCTGTGAGTGACGAGACGCAGGCCTCTTTTTGCTCCCTGGATGAGAAAATTGGAGATTTCATTGCGATGTTGGCGTCAATTAAGGCTGCTACGCTCAGTCCTGGACATCAAGATCTGAATGGATGTCACTGTGAGAGTGCGCGTTCAATATGAATGTGTCAAAACACGCCAAACGGACACATACACAAACACTATAGCATCAGTTTACTGAAAGGCGGCCTTGTTTGGCGTTCGCTACGGTTCTGCTCTGATATTCCTCCACCTGTTGACAGAGCTTTGCCATCGCCACTGCTGTACATGTATACACGTGTGTGTGTGGGCGTGTGATGGATCCGTGGGCATCTGCGGCAGCATAAATCGGAGCAGTGATGTACATTTCAAATGAATCTTGGAGCCAAAATATCAGTCACGACGGTTTAAGAGATTTACACAATGCCTTTCTGAGGGATTTTGTGTCCAAATCTTGTTCTGAGCTCGGGATTTAGGTAAACATATTCATTTAGCTATGCATGAGTAAGTGGATTTGCAGATTGCATCTGTAAGGATGCACAACTCCTCTGTGTATTCATGTGTTTGGGCCGAGGGAGTAAATAAACGTGTAACCGAGAGTGTGTGTGTGTTGCATTCAAATGTAAATATATTTAATCTCCTTGAGTAAATTTGGGCATGTTGGTGTGAAAATACATTAATATTTTCCTGGTTATGTGTGTGTGTGCAAGTGGTGCTAATACGCTGTCGTATTAGCACCACTTGGGGTAATATTCAGAGAAAAAACTTAATAATTCACTGAGGTTAAAGTGGTAAATTTAAAAGAAAAACTCATAAATTTACAAGAGAAAAAAATCCCCAATTTACGAGAAAAAAACTTGAATATTCACTAAGATTAAAGTGGTAAATTTATTGAAAACAAATCCCCACTTTACGGGAAAAAAAATCCCCAATTTACAAGAAAAAAACTTGAATATTCACTAAGATTAGAGTGGTAAATTTACGAGAAAGAAAATCCCCAATTTACGAGAAAAAAACTTGAATATTCATTGAGATTTAATCAATACTATCTAAATTTTTTACCACTTAAATCTTCAAAATTCAGATACTTCTCTCGGAATATTACCTCCTCATTTATATATTTTTTAACCTACAATGGCCCTGATACGTCATCGTATGTTTATGCGTGTGTTTGCATGTATAGTATCTAATGTGAGACAGTGGGACCTCTTGTGTGTCGCAAATGCAGTGAGACTGAGCTGGTTAGTCTGACCCACTTCTCTCTCTGCTCCTGCTGGTTGTGTGTGTTCGTGCATATGCATTTGTGTCAGTTTGACGATGCATAACTAGGAGTCAGCTCGTGCATGAAGTAGTGTAATGTATGTGTGCACGAGTTGGTCCGTCTAGCCGGCCGGTCTGCCGGCTGCTGTTCTTTAATGAGGGAACGGACTTTAAATGCAGGAAACAAGTGAATCATTTCAACAACACTTTGTTTCCAACAACAAACGAGCAGGTCTGCTGTGTCTCTCCCTCACTCTCCATCTCTCTGTCCTTCTTGCTTTTGAGTATGCATGTGTTTGTTGCTGCCGTGTGTCATTTATATTCCACAGGAAAGCATAAAAACGTTTAGTGTAGGTTTGTGTTTTGCATATGGATATGTCCTGGATTATAACACTACATGTCATGTATACTATGTGTGTTAGAGAATTGGTTCGCCCACATTAGAACATAAATTAGCAACTGTTTTGATTGCAGATTCATTTTTTTAAAGGAAAATGTGCATGTTCCAGCCTCTCAAAATTGAAAATGTCATTATTTTGCTGGTATTATATGATAGTAAAATAATATCTTTGAGTTTAGAACTGATTCTGAAGACGTTATCTTGGGCTCTGTGAGCTAATTTGTGTGAAGCGACCCTTTAAATGCCTTTTCTGCTTATCATAAACAGAAGAAAAATCGGAGCATTTGCATGAGCGAATAACTGAGTCAGTGTGTCTGTGATTGGGGGTTGGCTCATAGGTAAACCCAGCTAAATAACAAATGACTCACTGTGTAGTCATGTGTATCTGATGTGCATGCATGTCACTTTATATCGTGCGTTACAAGGAATGTGCCGCACTAGACTCCTTGCATGTTAATGTGGAAAAGCATGCATACAGTATTATGTACTGTAATGTACACACATGGGCCTGCACTTACAGTATAATAAAGGAGGGTTTACATGAATGTTGTGTGCATGATTGATATCTGGAAGCCCTCATTGTGAATGCTGTGTGTGGATTACATTAGATTACACGACAAAACAGATTCACAAGTAGATTATTGTTGTGTCAAAGTGCATGTTTGACTGAATACAGTGGATTTATGGTGTAAGCATGCAACTAAGAATGCAATATACTGTATTTTGCGCAGCTAGCGATTATGTGCACTATCTCTTATCCTGTGGATTTATTTTTTTGATTGTTTAGCCTGTAAAATGACGGAATATAGTGAAATCACAATTTCCAAGGCACCAAAACCACATCTTTCAATCTGTGGTTTTTGTTTTACTAATGGTCTAAAACCCAATTATGTTCAATCTACATCTAGAAAAGTGCACTCAGTAGAGTGCAGATCTCCACAATGTGTGTCTCCCTCGCCCCTTGCAAACAAAGAAGAGTTGAATCTCACTCAATTGTCCCTCCTGGCTCCCTTATAGTCAAGATGGCTATAAAGATAACAAAAACTGGGATTTATTCATCTCGTATCATGCCTAACTTTAGTAGATCATAACATATCAGATTTAGAATTAATCTGCAGATGCTCCGGTTCAAAATGAAATCAAACTTTTCCATGGATGTCAGTTTTTGAGCCACGACAAAGGCCAAAATGGGGCCTGCAACAAACTAGGTGAGGCTTGTTTTTTAGCATTACAGCGCAACCACAAGAGGTCCTTGAACATACAGTCATAAATGAGCACAAAAAATATCAGGCTGATGGGTGCAGTAGTATGCGAGATTAGCTGCGGACAGACAGACGCACACACACACACACGATTGAGCACATGATCTCCCGAATAAGCAGCAAATCCTTACATTTAAAGCTTAAATGACTATATGTACTGTATGTGAAAGATGACAAACTCACAGAGGATCATCACTCAACTTTACAGTTCCCCTAAAATCGATGGAGCTTTAGTGTCTTTCAGCTAATTGTTTTGGTTTTACAGCCTGCAACGTTAATGTTTTTGATTTTACTCCCATCAGTGTTGTTTCCAGAGGCAGCAGGCAGCTGTTTTCAGCAAAAAAAAAGAAGCTTTTAAACCCCACTGTACACTATACCTGCTCAGCTCCAAATGGCAGACAGACAATGTTAGTGAGTAGCTGGTGGAGCATTTAAGCAGCTGAAGAGCCGGATATTTCCCTCAGGAGTTGGCGGAGACAAAAACTGAGATGGAAGAAGAGTGAATATCGGACTCACAATTGATCAGGTGGACACAAACACGACTCCGCATGAATGCTAATGTGGCTCCGTGTCTGCTAGATGCTTGTTGACAAGTTCACCGTATCACACTGTTGTGTTTACAGCTTGTTACTGTTGCAGTTAATGCAAGTTAAAGAAGGTGAAGGTGGAACAAGCGTTTCTATTAATCGACTAATTCTTTCAGCGCTGTGTTTGGGTGTGTGTAAAATCTGCAGAAACATGGTGTGCCTAATGTTTTGACACTAGGTGTTGTCTGAATACATTTTCATCTCATTTGTATGCTCTTGATTGCTCATCGAGTGTTTGTGTTTTTTGATGAAAGACTGATTGTGCGTACACTTCCATCTGCACAAGTCAGCACTGCTCTGTGTGTGTGTTTGCGTCTATACACACACTGCTCCCTCCCACCTTTTTTCCAATCCCTGCAGACCCCCAGGAGGATAGATATAGTTAAATATTAAACACCCAATATGGAGCCAATCTACGTAGAAGGACAAGAGGAGTCGATTGTGTAGTCGGGACACACAGATTCAACGTCTTCATATTGCTATTCTTTTTCATATTTATGTCTCAGATAGCCACAGTCCCATACAGAGACATAAATAGAGACACAGGCCACAGAGTTTCTCTCTCTCTCTCACACACACACACACACACACACACACACACACACACACACACACACACACACACACACACACACACACACACACACACACACTGTCGCAGCAGGCTCTCTCTCTTCATGTCAAGGCATTGGGCTCAGTGTGATACCACTATCATCAAAGCTGTGTTTACTAAGATGGCACCATTCGGAGTTGCCTACTGCTTATGCGTGTGTGTGTGTGCGTTTTGTATTGTCTAATAAGCAAATCTGCTTCTTCTCGACCCCGTCATCTCCCAAGCCCTTCCTCTCATTCATGTTCCCATCAGCTTCACCCTCTCTGACTTGTTTCTCTTTTACATTTCTTCTCACTCTCCATTTTGTCTGTTCGTGTGATTCTTGTTTTTTTTTTAGTGTCGCCCTTCTCTCCATGTTTCCCTCTTTCCTGTCTGCCTCATCCCCCCTTATGTACACTCACTCCTCATGTATACTAAACACTGGCCGGTCAATGAATAATGACTGAGTGAAAGCGGAGAGGTGAGGGATGCAGGGTGGATGCTCCTTGATTGACAGCAGCTTCTGCTCACTTGATCTCCGCTCCGCTTCCTGTAAAGGTCAGGTGTCAATACAGCATGTGTGCTTCCGGCATGTGTGTGTGTGCGTGTGTGTGTGCATGCGTGTCCCAGCTCGTGAACACAAGTGTGTGGTCGACCAAGGTTATAGATTAGCCGCCACAGCGCTAACAGGCCACTGTCAATACTTTTCATTCCCGTGTACACCTCATCGAGCTCAGCAGAAGTGTCGGTAATGTCAGCAGCACACACACACACACACACACACACACACACACACACACACACACACACACACACACACACACACACACACACACACACACACACACACACACAGGCAAGTAATAAGCTTCACCAACAACACGCTGTTGCTCCATCACTGCTAATAAAACAATGAAGTGAAATTGCAATGTGTGTCATGTACTGGACCGTGATATTGTTTCATTTTCCGCTTTAAAAATACATAAATTAATATTTTGCTTTTAAAAAATCCATTAAATGGACAAGGAAGTGGTCCTCAAATGATCTTTTCTTTGCTTCAGACACATAGGAATATTACCTGGTGGCCTATAATTGAGATGCCATATACAGTACTGTGGTCGCAACATCCTGTCATTAGTTGGCGGTAGTGCAACATTTCAGATGCCAACCACCATTAAAAACCAATGAAGAAGAAGAAGAAGAACCCTGGCTTTTCCTCCAGTCCTTGCCAGATCATTATCTCAAACTACTGTGGTAGCTACGCTCAGGCCAAGCCTTGTAAGTTAAGTTTTTCTTGTATTCTTGTACCTTATATTTCCTGTGCTCCGGGATTCCTGTCGCTGTGTCTGCCTACTTGCTTGCTCCCCGGTCTGCTACCCCTGTGCAACCTCAGCCTGCCCACATTACTCACCCTCATCCAGAGCCTGGTGTCACAATAAACCCTCTCAAAACTTCACCAACCTTGCATTTCATTCCCCCTTCGTTCTCCCCCGGCCACTTCCGAGTGAAAATGTCCCCAAAAAATACCACAGAATACCACAAGAACGGTGCTTCAGCTATAGCAACATATTAGATTTAACAAGCTTGTCAGTTAACATTTCTTTTTAATACATGGAGAAGCCTTTTTGGCTGAAACCATACCAGCAGTTCTACTCGTTGCTGGTTCCTGGTAAATTGTAATAAACAAATCAGGTGGGAAGAAAGGCCATCTCTCATGCAAACACTATCCAAATCACATCACAAACACAGGCCTTTTCTGCCCATCCCTGTCCTTCTCTGCTGCTGAAACTCGTCTGATCCATGCCTCATTGCATCCAAACTTGACTACCGCAAGAGTATATATTCTCCGACGACCTCAAAAATGCCCAGAACTCTGCTGCTTGCCTGGTCACTCACTCCCGCTCTGGCGACCACATCGTGACTCCCCATCCATCCTTATGCTAACTGCTCCATGTGATACTGACTACTAGTTTTGGAATAATGGAGCATATGGGCTACTTAACTCTATTTCCTTTTTATATTTTTTACATTACTGGTATTTGGCAGATGCTATTATCCAGAGCAGCTTGCAATGAGTTAGTAATATGATACTGTACTTACTACTGTATATGCACATACTGTGTCCTCATGTTTCCTCAGTGTTTATGAACTGAATATATGACTGCAGCTGCCAGAGCGATGTTTCACTACACAAACAGTAGAAGGGTGTTGGGATGTGTGTGACATAGAGTGAGATGGATGGAGGATAGAGAGATTATTCAGGACAGAAAAAGGATAAGAGAAAGACACAGAGGGAGAGAAATATGTATGTATGTATCCAGCTGCTGCAGCCTCTGGCGCTCCGGTGGAAGGGAGGGTTGGAGGAGAGAGAGTCACAAAACTGCAGCTCTGTCTGCAGGCAATGGGTCATAACCTACACTAAACATGCCATCACACAGAGGCAAGAGAAAAGGGGTCAAAAGAAACATATTATTCCTCTATTTTTTGACTCTAAGAAACCAAATTTAAAGAATAAGACAAAATGTGAACACCAAATTGTAAAGATTACAAAGTATGGAAAGGGAAGACAAAAAAATGAAATTCAGAGAATTCATGTTTCAGTATGTGGAGGAATGAAGTTTTTTCTAGTATCCATTTCCATTAAACCGACAGGGGGAGGGAGAGACGAGTGTGAAGGATGTCTCGGTGATGTCACACGGAAGCAACAGGGCCCATAATCTTCATTTATTCTCCTCCTCATCATCCCTTCTGTCTTCATTTCAGTAATCTCCGTGTCAAGTTTGTGTGTGTGTGTGTGTGCGTGTGTGAGACGAGTCAACAAGAGAAAGAGAAGGTGTATCCAGATGCTAAATCCTATCCTGCAGCTGTTCCAACTGTCTCTCCTACCCACACAATTTACGTCCCGGCATCATCAACTGTCTTAATAGCGGAGGAACAGATAAGCCATCTCCTTCAATCACTCCGTCTTATTCTTCTTCTGTTCTCTCCCTCTCTTTCTTTGTGTGTTTCCTCATCTTTCAGCACCTCGATGGCGATCCAGTGTGACTATCACAAAAACTAAAACTCTTTCGCAAATGATGAAATGACCAACCCTGTCTCCTATAAAATTACATTCCTTACAATTAAACTGCATTCTAAATTATATTTCAAGGGAAAAGTATTTTCTTCTTCCAAAACTGTTTGGTTATATTTAGTAAAACATCATGGTTAGGCTTAAAATAAGTAAGGTAGTTACATCATTTAAGTTACGGACATAAATTAAAATAAATCAAGGTTGACTTTTGATTTTCCTGGTTTCACACGGGACACTGACAGCGGTCTGTTGTTCAACGTATCTTCATACAACTGTTTGTATGACATCTTACAAAAAAGTGATTCCTCATTTTTCCTGTGTTTTTCCACTCATTACATGCATACGCTCTTTTCAAAATAAACTTCCGTCTTCACAAGCAACAACTTGGTTAGGTTTAAGCAACAAAACTACTTAGTTGGGTTTAGGAAAATATTGTGGTTTGCGTTAAAATAACTCCAGAAGTTGCATAACTTCAGTTACGGAAGTTACGTGACATATAAATTAATGTTGACTTCTGGTTCCACGCGGGATACGAACATCGATCTCCTTGGCAAAAGTCCGGTGTTTTCTGGCCCACCCATCCACCCCGACCTCCTCCCTACACGGTGTTTGTCGCTCTTTATAATTCCTGGTTAACGATTACGTGGATTACATACAAATTGATTGCGTGGGTTATATACGAATTACAGAGCATTCCTTTTTGTAGGTATAGCTACGAACGGTGTATAAGAACAGCCTGGTTTGTTTGACCCACCTCAACCTCCTCCCTACGCTGACTTCCATGGACTATGATTAGAAACGTATTTTTGTTATAAGTCAAAAACAAACGTAATCTGGGAGAAAATATGCTTCCCTTGAAATGTAATTAACAATGCAGTTTGGTTGTATGGAAACATTTTTTTAGGAGAACAGGCTGGAAATGACATCTGAAGAGGGTGTGGAGTACTGTATGTGCAGACAGCGCTCATAAAAAAGAAAAAGAAAAGTAAACTTAGAAGGATCAAAGTGGACAGAGCTGCAGTGTGGTATTCACAGGAGCCGGCATGAAATTACACACATCTTGAATTGAATCCCAGTGCACCTAAACTGGTAAATGGGGTTTATATTTAGAAAGAAACAAGGAGCTAGTCTGCTTATAGATCGAGCAAAGAATCGAAGGACCAAGTCAGGAGAAGTAACACGAGTAACTGCGGGCAGACATCTCAGTTGGATTGCACTGTAATTGGAATGGTATCAAACTTTGAATCCTGTCTGTGCCACCACAGCCTGCTCACTCTTTGAACAAGGCTTACACATGAGCTGATATGATATGTCGCTGGCAATCTACACATCAATTGTCCTTTTCCTTGTGCGAATGTTGTAAACTCTTTCTTGTATGTTGCAATGGTGATCCAAGGAAGATGTGTTGGTGATTTGTTCAAGGTAATGAAGCTAAAAGGAGACTTTAAAGGGGACATATCATGAAAAATCAGGTGCTTGTGCACATACATTTGGATATCTAGTGCCTACCAACCCACAAACTGTGAAATAAGACAACCTACTCAGTTTTTTTGTGGGCTGCCCAGATCAGAAAACATGTGACTCAACAAATCATGCAGATTTGGCGTCCCTTCCTATGTCTAAGAATATACCGCCCACAGCTTGAAAACTACTTTTGCAAAGGTGCAGAGCTGGGTTTACTCCAAAAGTTCCTGGGACTTTTAATCTCTGGACTACTTCCTTGTTTGTGAATGAAGCAGTACACGAGTTGAAGCCGTTGAAGCAGTGGTGCCGTGTGTGTTTTACCAATCAGCGACAGTCATCCCCGCAAACTCCACCCAGAAAGTTCCGGTACATCCCGACCAGAGCCTTTTTTGTGGGGGGTAAAATGTCCCCGGAACTTAATTTAGATCCTGGTCCTTGCGGTCGAAATGCAATGAGTTCCTCAAAATGTTCTTAGTTCTGGGGGGAAAGTTCCTGCAGTGGAAACGGGGCTCATCATATTTTTCTTGCAAGACAATCAGAGCAGACTGGTCTTTTTCGGGAGGGAGGTCTTTAAGAGACGGCCGCTAAAACGGAGGTTGTGAATACAGGTATATTCAGACACATAGTATATGAAAAATAATGTGTTTTTTGAACATTAAAGCATGCAAACATGTTCTAGTAGAAACCCAGAATACAAGTATGAACCTCAAAATGAGCATGATATGTCCCATTTAAATGTACAATACCTGAAACTTACTTACTTCGGTCAGAGGTCAAGGGACCCCTTTGAGCGCTATTTAACCTGCTTCACAACAAGCTTGTATGACATAATTGGTACCAATAGGTTCTTCAGGCGTTATTGTCACGTTAACTTTGACAGCCCTAATAGTTATAAAACAAAGAGATTCTTTTCAAGACTATGATTTGGTATCGGTGTTGAAATTCAGGTCATTTTTGTGTGAAATGCATTTGTTGCTATCAAACATTGCTTTGTTTTTAGGGATAAAAGACTGATAAAAGAACACCTGACTGACAGTGACTGAAACTTACTGCTATTTCTGTCAGCAGTCTGGTATTGTGACATGCGGTACTGCTGTAATCCCCCGAATTTCATTCAATTGTGTGTCTCAATCCCCTTTTTCTCCTCCGTCCCTCACACCTCCAGCCATGCCCCGACCCAAACACACACCTGAGTGGTATTAGTCATCAGACATGGGGAATAACTTCTGCCAGACTTCTCAGACTCACAGAGAAAAAAAAGACAAGGCAGTTACGTGCGATTCGTTCAGTGCAGACGGCCTCGCCGTATCAAAAGCCACCATTCCTCTGTGTCTCTTTGCTATCTACCAGCAGACTCACTAATGGATTTTCTGCCACGCAGCTTTGTCTTCCTCAGTTACCAAGAGTCATTACTGTTGAGGGCTCGAGTGCAGGGCTAAAAAGGACTGATTCCTTTTTTCTCCCTTTGCATTTGGATGTACTTGTTCCCACCTTTGTGACAGCGAGTCATTGTGACAATTAAACCTTTCTGTTATAATAATGAATCTCTACATATTTTCCTTTTATAACCTGCTTTGACATCCTGATCTATAGGATTTTTTTCACCCCTGTTCCCTAAAGACATGTCGTATTATCTAATTTAAAGTATAATTGTTAATTAATGAGAGAAAACATACACTATTCATTAGCAAAGAACACACAATTTGCACATGGTTTGTGGCTTTTAACAAGCAGGAGGAGACAGGATTATGTTAATGCAGCAACCTTCCTCCCTGTGTGACTCCGTGTGGTATTGTATCTGCTAACGGTGTCATTTAACGCTGGCATCAACTCAAATTTTCACCTCTTTAAATCAACACTACTTACATTAACACCCTTCACAGCATAAACAGCCCCAGAATCACCTGCTACCAGAGTTGGGGCTCCTCTTTTGCACTTGAAATGTTTTCCTTTCACAATTAACCAACCATCTACATGCTGTGTGTGAACAGGTTCTCTCTTTTAACTGAGCTCTGTTCTCCAACACCTAACAGTGTCTGCCTAATTATTAATTTCAGTCCAATGTTTGAGTTTATTTGATGCATTATCAAGGTGTAGAAATGACACAAGTTTGTTTAGTTTGTTTTATGGGTTCATTAGGGAGTTTGGTTGTTGTTCTGCCTGGGATGGATGTTGGGGTAGATGAGCTGCTCAGCAGTTCAATCAAGGAAAGTGCAAACAGGTTTGCATCATTATGTCCTCTTAACAAGGAGGGGCAGGCCACCGTTAAGATGTAGGAAAATAGGTGAGATGGTTTTGCAGTAAATTACATTATGGATGGGTGCCCATAGATAGATGGAGATGTCGGAAGTAACTTAGAGAGTAATGGTAGGTTTAATGTTCTGTGCGATTTGGATGCTCGCTCGGTTTAGCTATACATTAGACATACCTGGACTGGTGGTAGGTTCCATTAAGGTTGAGGCTGAGAAGGTTAAAATGCCATTCACTGGAGTTTTGTCATTTGTCTTTTCTTTCAGTAAACTTTTTTTTAATAAATGCCACTTTTTTTTTGTTTTGCACTACTCCTGCTTACCGACCTGGTTCTTCAACATCCTCTCATTTTAAAGTTTCCAAACCAACTCATCTGCTCCTTTATCGGGTGGAGGCACTACACTGTGTTATCATCTGACACCCTATAGGAAGGATAAGATAAATCCCAGTGGTCACAGGGTGATTACAAGAATAGAAAAGAAGAATATAAAACATTTCCTTTACACAAAATTAGGTTTATTTTTTTTCTGACTTGAGAGAAAAGTATGATTTAAAAAAAAAAAAAAAAAAAAATGTTGTTCTCTACACAGGCATTAAATGATCAAATAAATCTACCTGAGAAGTTAAAATCACTCTTTGGTTTAACTGCTCTCACATCATCAACATTTGCAACCTGTAATAAGTGTGTTACTATTAGTGCTTGTGTATAGAAAACTGTCCAGTATCAAAATCTCCTACTCAATTTCTCATTTTAGAGATCATTCATGCTATAATAAGTTATTTTCATGTTATTCTAATCATCTAAAGCCTTGATCATGAAGGCTTAAGACTTTTCTGTTTGCCACTGCCTTTTGTTAAATTCAGTTTGGAACTGTCTTCTATTTTATTATACTCCTATTTATATGAGTTTTTTTTTTAATATTTCCTCATGTTTCTTTTATATCTTGTTTTAATGCCTTTTATGTCATCTGTAAAGTTCTTTGAATGACGCTCTACAAATAAACCCGCCTTACCAAGTTATTCTGTTACAAGAAACTTTTCTTGTTATGTCACTTTATTTTGTTATATTGCAAAATCTTCTTGTTAATCTCATAAAAGTGAGAAACATTCCTCATTATAATACGTTTGTGTGTTGTTAAAACGACTTATGCACTACTATTTTGTTGAACATTGAACACTGATGAAATATGCCATGTTTTGCTAAATGAAAAAGTTATAAATAAAAAGTTATATATATATAAACTAAGATATATATTTTTAAAGAGTATGGTTTTGGTATTGGTGTTTTTCGTGAAATGCCCTGGTTGCTATCAGACATTGCTTTGTTTTTAGGGGTCAAAGGTCAAAAAGACTGATAAAAGAGCACCTATTATAAAATCAATTGGCCCTGTTATCTCCAAACCACTGACATACTGTTATTGCAAATGTTACAAATGTGTGTTTTCTGGGCGTACTTGCAGATTTCTGCGGCCGCATTCCTGCCATCCTGCAAGTTATTATCCCTGTTGACATTATAGAGGTCCTGAACTCTGCTAGACAAACCGCACCATCCAGTCCATCCCTTTTATACCCTATCTGTTGTTGGTTCTGGACACAGTGCTTCGCTGCACACACGCTCATCATGTACACAAATACACTGACCGCCGGGGACCCTGTCATTACGCACAATCCCTCCTCTGCTGAGTGTGTTCCTGTGTGTGAGCGCACCGGTTTCTTTTAAACACCACTCTCCGTGCGTACTTGCTCTCCTCTCTGCCTCTTTGTCTTTATCTGTGTCTTTCCCCTTCGTCTCTCGTTAATTACACGGAGACGGGAGGACTAAGCTCTCTAATCTGAACGGATACGACCCCACCACCAGCTGATCCCTTAACACTGTTACTTATATACCTCAATCCAGCTCTCGCAAAAAAACACACACAAACACACACGGATTTATGTGCTTCTTAACTTTCAAGGCCTGTAAAGGACTCTGAATTCAAGGATGATATAAATGTTTCAGAAGGGAGAAGCATGTCTCCATTTTCTGCTATTTTTCCTGTGTTCAATCTGCTGAAATTACAGACTCAAAATGCTTTTTTTTGTGTCCTGCATCCATTTAACAACAAAATTGTGGCTTTACACAGATTAAAGCTGCATTAAATACCGTATTTTAAGTAGTTTCAGCTAGGCTTATCACAGTGCTTTTCACTAAATCTATTTAATGTAGCTTTATTTTTCCATAAAAGCACATTTTTCACGTTTGGCTCAATGCGATTAAATAAAAAGTGCAGGTTTTTTAAGCAAAACGCCTCACTGCAGATTAAATTTAGAGTATTTAAGGCCTCATCACTCATTAGAGCACACATACTCATGCAGTATTCCTGGGGCATTAACACAGTGGTCAGCTGCTGTACATGTAGTAGCCAGAGAGGAGGGTGTGACAGACTTCATCATGTGGGGTTGTAAGTTATATATAGAAATGGGAGCACAGCTGTCTGTCCATTAGGCTGAAAGCACAGCAGCACAAGAACACGACCATGAAGTCAGTGGCCTCCGTAAGACGAAGATGGAGTTGAGGAAGTGGGAAGATGGAAAAAGACATCTCAACATATATAGCTGCTGAGAGAAAAGGGAGGGAGGACAGAGTGAAGATGCAAGCTGAGGACATCGGACAGAGCTGGGTTTGATTTGAAGGAGGCAAATGTGTAACATGTAAAGATTAGACTGTCTGTGAAGGATCCCAGGAAAAGGGGAAAGTTAGTAAATGATATTTGGATGTTTACCGAGACAGTAGCTTAAACTGACTCAACGCGATGCACTGCAAAAAAACACGCCTGGATTAGCATTCGTGCAAATTGGGCAACTGCCTCGGCGGCCCAGATCCCCGAGGCCCTAAAAGCCACAGTCTCAGTGCATGTCAGCTGATTTTTGGTCATTTGATTAATTCCACTTTTCTTAAGGACAGTCCTGCATAAATACATAATCTAATCTTAAAGCTGCAGTCGGTAACTTTGAGCAAATACGATAAAGAAAAAGAAGTAATTTTTATAAAACAGTCACTACATCCTGACAGTAGAGCATGAGACAGATATCTGTGAGAAAAAAAAGAGAAAGTTTGCTCATTTTACAGCTAAACAGTCCACTAAATAGATGTTTCTGAAAACATTTGAGGAGAGAAATAGACATTACAGTAACAGAATATTGATTCATATTTGATCAGCGCTGCCTAGTTTGACCGTTTGATCGGAGTTCGCGAGTTCTGCTCGGCTCGGATTGGTTGCTTTTGTTCGGGCGCGGTGGAATCTTGCAAATGTCATTATAGGAGCACAGGAGGACGCAGAGGAACATGATTTTTCTTTCACTCTCATGCACTACTGTCAGGACGTAGTGACAGTTTTATAAAAAAATACTTTTTATCATATTTGCTCAAAGTTACCGACTGCAACTTTAATCCGTATTTGAAGTAACAGACTAAAGTTTTAAAGGAACATTTTGAGAAACACGCTTATTTGCTTTCTTGCCGTGAGAGGTAGAGGAGAAAATTGGTACCACTGATCACGTCCTTAGGGAATATAAAGCTGCAGCTAGCAGGCAGTTAGCTTAGTTTAGATAGTTTAGATTTTAATGGTTTAATCAAACAAGATGTAATGTGTTAATTAAGTGAGCTTTAGAGGAGTTGGCAGGTGGACAGGACAGAGTCAGGCTAGCTGTTTCCAGTCATTATGCTAAGCTAAACTAACAGGCTACTTGTTGTATCTTTAAACGGACAGATATGAAAGTGGTAAAAGAAATAAGTTGTTGCTCACTTATTTTTTTTTTTTAAAGTCTTTATCATTAAATAGCCGGTCAGTTATATAGACACAAAAACACACACAGTCAGAGAGATGCAAAGAGACAAGCTATAAATATGGTATAGAGCATGTCTACACGCAAAGGGGACAAAAATAGTCTTCGCCAGATAAGCTTTATAGGCGTCCCAGATCTGTAAAAATGTTGGATTCACCGTTAAGTGAATGTCTGATCTTCTCTAAACCCCGAGACATCAGCAGATCTCTAACCTAGTGCCTGAATGGTGGAGTGTCAGGCGATTTCCAATTTGAAAGAGTGACCCCTTCTTGCGAGTAGTGTAGCAAGGGCCACCGCCCAACACTGAAATCTGGACAGGGGCGAGTTAACTGATAAAACTCCAAATAGTGTGACACACGGAGAGGGTTGAATATTCGTTTGGTGCATCTCGGAGAGGCATTTAGATATCCTTCCAGCAGTTTTGCCGCTAAAAGGCAAGCCCAATGTTAGTGAGATAAACTAGCAGATCAATCTTACATCTAATACAGATAGTTTATTCATTTATTTTTTCCCATTGTATGAATCTTGCTGTTGTCAGCGGCACCCGAGAAGGCACCTTTGTGAATGCCGTGCACGGAGCAATCTGTTTTGTAGATGCGAGCATCAGTACAGTATCATGAAAGAAGACGCTGCGCTATGATCAATAAATGACACTTGATTCTACAAAACTTTCACGTCGAAATTATCTCATCACGCTGGCAGATTTGTTTTCATTTGTTTCAAGAAAATAAGACCGTTAGATAGTAGACTAAAATGACTTGAGAAGGTTTTTGCAGTGTGAAGAACTCTCTCCGTGTCTTTGATGATGAATATCAATAGAGCCAGAGGTAAATAAGGACACTCGGAGAAAGAGAGAGAAAGGTTTATAGAGACAGAATATAAAACACTCTTTGCAAAGAGAGGATAGAAAGAAAGCACTAGGAAAGGCTCACTGTCGTCCCGCCTCCCCTAGTGTGCAGTAGGTGTCTGCTGCAAGTCTAGCGTGACTGATCTGAAATCAGGTTTTCTGCCTATAAATATAGAGCCGAGCAAGGCGAGGACTCTTCCACTTCTCCTGTTTTTCACACCACGCGAGTGCGTACAGGCCACAACCCTGCTTTCATTTTCCATTACGGCTGGATACTTTATCCGACATGCCCATCGCAGAGCGAGGGAGGGGGGGGGGACGGATGACGGAGGGTCTCAGAAAACACTGAAAATGAGAGTCTTTCATTACTGTGCTTCATAAGTAATGATGCTGGGAGGGATGGATACGGGGAGGAGAGGGAAAGAGAGATAAGCTGAAAGCAGGAGCAGCAAACACGCGCCAAGACGATCTTTTGGGTGAGACGGGAGAGGAATTATTTATAGTGAATTTACACATCAATGACAGTTTTCTCCCCCCTTATGGTTTCTCTGCTGCGTGCTGAAAATAAAATGCGTTGGGAGCTCGTATATGGTAGGGAACTGCACGTTTGTGAGCCTGCACATGTGCACGTATGACAGGGAGACAGTAACAAAACAAGGATGTTCATGTGTCATTTCGTGGCTTTAATTGTTTAACCACAGGAAAAGTGCCAACGAATGTTTTGTTTATTTCCTGGCTGCCCGAGAAATGACAGATTTCGGTCCTCGTGATGAGACAAGCCAACTGGCAGCTCACCGGGTAGTCTATTAACAACAAAACACACACACACACACACACACATGGAGGCAGACCAATCCAATAAACTACACACCCACTGTCATTGCTGGTCAGGACCACCTATGGGCCTTTAAGCCAAACAGACAACAACAGACATTATGTCAGTGACAATGGGGTTGCTTTTGGGAACGTGGTGTCATTAAAGCTATTTTAGCTCTGAACAAATACTGCCACATATAGACAAGCAGCTGTACTAACAGCGGTGGTTGAAACGCCCATACACAGGTGGGGCTACAATAGGTATGACTGCCATGTGGCGGCTCCTTTTGAAGTCAAATGAGAGGGAAAGTTTGCAGAGACTGTAGGATCATTAGAGAGGCCATCATTCATATATATAAAACCCTCTTTTCATGTCCTCACAAAGCCCCAAATAGCTCCTGTTAACATAAGGGCCATGAGACTGTACTGTATGTTCTCTGCCCTTAAAGTACATATGTAATATTAAAACAACCAACGCACCCACTAAAGTTTCCAGACTCAGGTTAAACACTAGTCCTACTTATTTTCTACCTTAATGAACGTTATGTCACAAGAGATTAACTGCCGGCCTGCAAAAATAGAGAATGAATCTCATTCTGGGACTTCAAAACGGCACTGACCTTAGGCTTTATGACGACACATAAAACAGTGGACGGCTGCATGTTTTATGGAGCCATCTCTAAATAGAGCCGCTATTCATAAAGTGTCCCCATTTATCGTAAACCTTCACGGTCAAATGAGTGGGGTTGAGTCTTCCAACTGGCTTGACTAAACTTATGATTGAATGCTGCTGGTAGGTGTCCTGCAAAGAGGTTTTTGTTTTCCACAGAAGGCAATTTCAATGCGGCAATAAAAAACAGTTTAAAGCTGCTGTACTCAATATTTTTATATTAAGAATGGATCAAATGACTTTGTGTAATATGAAAGGGGTTACGCTTAGTGATGAAGCCTTAGCTCTGTGGAGCGTTAGAGCATCTTTCAGCTCATTGTTTTGATTTGATGGCCTGTAACTTTAACGTTCTGGTTGACTCTCATCGCTCTCATCAGCGTTGTTTCCACACACAGCAGGCAGCTGTTTTCAGAAAAAAAAGCTCCGTTAACGCTCCTGCCATTTTGGACTGAAAGCGACTACCTAACACCAGTAAAACATCTGCCGAAAAAAGGGCTGACCAAAAATAAAACAAAATAATTTCTCTTCTATTGCCAAAGAGCTTGATGTTTTTCTCAGCAGTCAGTAAAGGCTAAAACAGAGCTAATAAGAGAGTGAATATTGGACTTTTAAGACAAGCCACCTGACTTTTCCCCAGACTATTCATCAGGTGGATGTGTAAATAAGCTAAGACGTTCACCATATTCATTTTATAACATGATAATAAGTCAATGTTGCCAAAAATATTAATTAATAGAAACAGGTTGACATTTTTTTAGAAATATGCTTGTTAACTTTCTTGCTGAGAGTTAGACGAGAAGGTTGATAAGATTCTCATATCTGGAGGACAAATGAGAAGCTACAGCCAGCAGCTGGTTATAAAGCTTAGCACAAAGAGTGTGCAGGCTATGCGTGGGACTCCAAGATATAGTCCCCCACATAAGCCTCCACAAAGCCAGTTTATTCCCTGTTTCCAGTCTTCGTGGTAACCTAAGCTAACCAGCAGCCTGGCCGTAGATTTAGTGGTATCAATCTGCTCATCAAACACTTGGCAAGAAAGCAAATAAGCATAACTAACCAAAATGTGGAACTATACCTTTAAGGTTGAAGAATCTCGAGAGCTTGATGAATCCCATTTGTTTCTTTATTTTTTAGTTACTTCGATCTATATTATCTCCACCAGGAGAAGGATGATTGTTATATATTTGTTATGATGGACAGGACGGGAACCTCACGACGCACCCCTTCCATATTCATCTTCCGTGATTGTCTGCTTGCAAAACACCAAAATGAAACATATGCACTGTAATTGCATGATATTAACCCAGATTGTTGTTGGGGGATTGTTATGCATTGTGGAGCGGGGCTACAAAAGATCGTTGAGGAAAATTCTCTGCTGAGACTCCCCGGTGTGAACATAATCTGTCTCCGTGATATTTCATCTTCTATTAATAGTCACACGGTTTAGGAGGTTTTGCATATCTCACAGAGCCGCATCCTGCACCCGAAACCATCGGGAAAACTCTGAGTCATGATCAAGCCTGGCTTAACACCGATCTGTCGATGTGGACTGTTATTACTAAGCAATCTGTCTGACTAATGCACAAGCGTGAAGTTTGGATAGAGAAGCAGAAAATGACAACACGATCTGTATCTATTCCAGGATGGTGAAAACTTTAAATGACCTTCTCCAGCTAAGATGGTTATTACAGTCGCACAAGAAACACATTTCTGTTGAAATTCCTCACAAATCTGACAATTTTCTGCCTGACACATTTCACCTGTGGATGATATCCGCTGGATACACACAGCCCTTATTTTAGAGGGGGTTTAGAGTGATATTGGAGCTTGCGGTGACCCTTTCACCTGTGAAGGATATTGAATGGACAAAAGACAGTCTGAGGCGGGTCGACTGCAGACGTGTGCAGACAAGTGGAGCAGAGAGGACCAACAACAGTGAAATAGACAGCGTGGGATGGGCAGGGAACAGATGTGTTCCTTTGTAAGGGTCATAAACACGAGTCACTCAACTTTGAAGATGGCTGAAGGGCACAGACAATTGTAAAGAAAAGTGTGAAGACGGGAAATAAAGGGGAAAATCACAGCGCTGCAACAGGAGGCCGGCGAATGCGAAAGACAAATAAAAAGCTCCGTGATAGAGGAAGCGAGAGAACAAGGCTGAAGTGGAAGAATTAAGAGAGCAGGGAGGGAAGAAGAAAGAGCGGTAGGGAGACTAAATGGTCTGTTTTCAGCAGCAAATGTGCTCGCAGTGAAATCCATCACTGGAGGTACGGCTGGCAGCTCATCTACACTGCAGCCTTTGTTTTATGGCGTTGACACCGCCACCGCTCCTGTGTTTTCATCAGTCAGGGCCCTGACACCACCCTGGGGAGTCGCACATGAACAGGCAAATGTGTGGGCGAGGAGATCGGTGCATCTGCATATCTGTGTGTTTGTGTGTGCGCGCGAGCTCACACTTGTTTGTCTCTACCTGTGCGTCCCGGTGAAGTGAGTGATGCAGTGTGCGCCGAGATTTTACAGATTAGGGAGCTAGACGCTACTGTGGAGGAAAAAATAAAACGAGACACGGCGGCATTGTCGGCCCCTGATTAAATCCTTAAAATACTCAAGTAATCTACATAAGAACCTCAGTGTGAGGCAACCGAGGATTTTTTTTTTTATTATTCTCTAGAGTGGCGGATTATATTTTTCTTTGTGGTGCAGGCCTTGCAGCTCCGAGCAGTTTGTATTTCAAACACTAATTCTTCATGCTCTAAGGACAGCAGCAATATTTCCCAAAAGAAACTCCCATGGGTGTTTATTTAGGCCACAAATACAAGTGGTAGCACTGCAAAACTGCAGACTTACAACTCAGAAGAAAATGCCTTTCTATTGTGAACGTGTATGAAAACCAAATGTGGCGACTTTTAATTCTTTGCACCAGTTGCGGTAACTCCTGTTGCCAGAAAATAATCTCTTTCATATTTGACATGCACTAGATGCGTGTTTGTCTTGTAATCAGAATGCAAAAGCTTCAAGTTTTGGTTACAAGACTAAAAGCTATCATTGCTCCACTCTCTCTTACTGGTCCAGAAACTCTCCAACAAGCTGAATGAAGCTGAGACATCATGAAATATAGATCTAAAAAAATGTCCGACTCATGTAAACTGCTGCATGTGCTCTAAATCCATAGAAACAAACACAGCAAATTCAATTTATAGGAAGGCCAGCGTTCAAAGTGCCAATGTCATGATGACACATTCTCCCTCTACAGCCTCAGCCTCCATCTCCCCCCTGAGCCCTTTATTTATTATTCAATATCATTGCTGTGTCCTAATTCCATACTAACTACTAATAATATACAGCATATATTTTTTATGAGTTGTCATAGTATAGTTTTTGCAGTGGGTATAGAAAAAAAACTGTACTCCGCATTATCAGCAGTTATCGGCCTCATAAATATGGGTTAGAAGGGGCCTGCTACACCTACTAGTAGGTTCAGAAGGCTGCTATTCACGATTGATTACCGATACAAATACAACAAACCCAGGACTTTCACCAAGGAGACCACTGTTCGTGTCCCATGTGAAACCAAAAGTCAACGTTGACTTTTTACCATACTTTTTCTACGTAACGTACGTACTTAACTAATGCCACGTATGTAAGTTACGGAACAAACCTACCCAAAACACAAAGTTTTACTAAACTTAACCAAGTAGTGTTGTTGCCCAAACCTAAAGTTTTGTTTCAATTCAAAATGTTAAGTTTCACTTTCACTTTCATGATAACCACGGATGATTCCCATTCAGTTGGCTGAGAACATTCGAAATGGATGCATTTTGTACTAGCAGGCACATAAAATATGTATAGACGGACGTCAGCCAAACAGCGATATTGGAGCCACACTAGCAAATACAAAAACTATTTATTTTTTTTTTTTAAAAAGGATTTGATGCTTATTTTTGTTGTTGTTGTTGTTGCAGCTGGGAGTAGCTTCTCTGTTTCCTTTGTGCATTGCATTGTGGGACAATAGTGCATATTAATTTATTTAGTATGCATACCATATAGATATATCGCACCTTTTTGGGTATCCAGAGTTAACATACTATAAAAGTGGAAAACATGTCTTATTCCAAGCTAGCGTTAAATGGGATAGATGTTAGAGATGGGAAAGTCATCCGTGTTGATGTGTGGTTTTGTTGCCATAGCGCTCCATCCTGAATCCTTAATCCTGACTCCTAAATCTCGAAACCTGTGTAATCATCACCTGCCTTCCTGCTTTCCCCACCTGGAATAACTCCCCTAATTCTGACAGCCACCAAGTTGTCGACTGTAAGCCTGCTCATTTACCATAGATTTCCAGTAAAGTAAAGCCTTTAATTCAAACTGCTCTGCCTAAAAGTTTCTGCATTTGGATCTTCTTTAACTTTTGCCATGTAGCAGAGTCGGAACAGCCGTCCATCGGCTCCTTCTTTAACATTTGCCTCTGACCGTGTTCGGTTCCTCTCTTGCAATGTTATCAAAAATAAATAATTCAAGTGCTCATGTGAGCATGAACATGGGTCCGTTCGTGCGTGTGTTTTCAGACCCAGACAGCAGGTTAGGAGGTGATTACCTGTGGTCTTCAGGGGATGAAGGAGGCCATGACCTTTAAGAAGCAACTCAGTGTGAGGTGAAGACAGCTCGCTGACCACCAGGCTATGCAATTACTCTGATTGCTACTGTGGATGTCTGTATTTGGGGTTATGTGTGTGTGGTTGAGACACTGTAGAAGCCATCCAACGATCCACATTCTTCTGCTTTTGCATGCATTTGCCAATCAAAGCCTGATTTTTTGCCTTTGTATTGACCAAAGACGTGAAATAACCAGTAATTCACAAAAAAAACAAAAGCAAAGATTAGAGGAACGACCATTACATTCCTTTTCTGTCTTGGTATGTGTTTCGTGACCTCTCTGTGATTTATCTTGTGACCCCTTCTGAGGGTCTCGACCCCAGGTTGGGAAGCACTGAAGTGGATGATTGTCAGTAAATGCAGTAAATTGTGAAAAGTGATGCACTTTATCTGAAAAGGTTGCAGTTTATCTTCATGCATGTGTGTGTGTGTGTGTGTATGTGTGTGTGTGTCCTTTGCATATCTCAATAACCACTCATCCAATCTACTTCACACTTGGTGGGTGTATTGCTGGGGACCAAAAGACGCGCAGTGTTGAAGTTGGTGCAATTTGGACATGCAATAAGTTCAATAATAATAAACAAGTGAAAAGCGTTTCGTGCAGCAGCGGGGGCGAGGCTTCAGGGCTCCGTAGACTAAGTCAACCTTGTCGCCCGCAGCGGGCCTTTACACTGTACTAACATTACAACTAAGGCTACCACTAATTTCTTAAGAGTATTAAATACTTGACAAATCACCCTTTAAGGTACATTTTGAACAAATAAAAAATGTGTGAATTATGTGCGATTAATCGTGGTTAACTATGGACAATCATGCAATTACTTATGATTAAATATTTAAATGATTGACAGCCCTAGTTACAACCAAACTCTTCTTCTTTTCCCTGGAGTCAACAAGTGATGAGTGAACTGGTTCGCCCCCCGACAACACTGCACGTAGCATTACCCGGAACCAAGCAATTGGCCCGTTCCGAACGGGCACTGCACCATATAAGCATGGACATTTGGAGTCTGTGTGACTGTGTATGTGACACCTGCGTAAACACAGATTGCTCCGATAAATAGCAGACACAAGAGGTCATGTCAACGGAGCCAGTAGCCTTTTGTGTGTGTGTGTGTGTATATGTGTGCTGGAGGGCAACAGTGATAGGTACGTGCATGTGTCTAATGGTATTCATGCTCCCTCAGACAGTTTTACTGCTTCCAGGCACAAACACTATCGACTCCTGACTCTTACGGAGTCGCCAGCTTATCTGGATCACAACAAAACACACACAAGCAAGCTCAAAACAGCATGACCTCACAATACGAACGCACAAACAAGTTGTGAAGTAAACTACGAAGCATATGACCTCAATTGAGCTGGACACACAATCCCGACTCTGTGACCTCACTTGTTTTGCGATGACCCAACCATATATCACCAGCCTCTCCACATAAACACACACACACGTTTCCATGGGAGGCATTTATGGAATGTCGAGCGTTTGCCTGCAGTCGGCATTTCTGTGGAATTCCTCTGTAAATGAATTGTCTTCCCTGAGTTTGTTCTGGTGTAATCTGTTAAAGGTTGCACATCTGTTTTTTTTTAGGAAACTTGAACGTATGAAGTGTTTCTTCCACTGAGAGATGATTTGTTAAAGGAATAGTGTGAATTTGGGGAAATATGCTTATTGCTTTCAGAAAGTTAGACGAGAAGATCAATACCACAATCATGTAAGGGTAAAACCAACAATTTACAGTTTTTACTGAGGTTAAAAAGATATTTAAAAAAAAAAAGAATTCAAGCATATCACTCCTTGTAAAATCACAGTTTGTTGTTTTAACACTCAAGTTTTCATACCGATTAAACAAACGAGATATAATGTGTTAATTAGTGAGCTTTAAAGGTGCTGGTAGGTGGATTTAGTTACTTTTAGACAGCCAGGCTAGCTGTTTCCCCCTGTTTCCAGTCTTTATGCTAAGCTAAGCTAAGGTAACTCCTGGCTCCAGTTTCATATTTAATGCATGCCATGAGAGTGGTAATGATTTTCTCATCTAACTCTTCAATAGGGGTCAACAAGATAAATCTGAGGGATCGCAAGACAATTAACAGCATAACAAAGCAGAAAAAATAAACATTTACAAAATAAAATCATATTTAAAGATATTTATTTTAAGCTCCTTTAATCTTTGCTTTTTTGTTAATTACTAGATTTGATCTCTTTAGGTCTCTAAAATTACCCAGATAATCACTTTTTTGGCTGACTTAGTCATACCTCATAGTCACATGCATGGGTCTCCAGTAGACAGTGCTTTATCTTAATGGGTCAAAAGCCAAAAAAAGGTTGGGAACCACCACCTTAGGCAATAGCCTTTCTGTTTCCACCTACCCCCAATCATTTTCATACAGTCCCTAATCTGTCCACACAGATAATGCGTGGGGGCATTTGATATGTGTGCTATTTCCAGTCACATCACTTTCAAGTTGGGGGTCACCTTCTGCCAGCTGACTGAACCTTTGCTCCAGGGTCCAGCATCAAACCTCTCCGAGTGTCTGTCGCTTTGCAGAGAGCAAAAACTCTGCTAAATAGAGCTCCGATGAGCCATCTGTGATCACAGGGGTAATGTAAATTTAGTTTTTATGGTGGACTTTCTCCTCAAGAAACACTGTCGGCACCACTGGTCCATGAGAAATAGCGAAGGTTAACCAGCTCCCTGGTGCGACGCGATCACTCCGCCTTTGAAGTTTTGAACATGTTGTCTCCTGAAGGACAGCGAAGGGTCAGCTCCCTGGACGTACGCTGAGCCTGGTGCTAACACAACCATATGCTCCCATTTCCATCTCTGGACCTCTGAGGATAGCAACAACATGGGTTGCTATTGCACTTATTACCTCCTGAAATGATATGTATTTTAGTGCACTGTGTCACAAGCAGTACAAACTTATTACAGAACTACTTTTCACAAAAGTCAAGCTCACTCGGATAAATTTAAAAGTTTAATTTCAAAATGATACGAAACAACAGAGAGAAAGATTCTCAAAGAAAATGATTGACAGCAAAAAAATGAATATTAATGTTCTTAAGGCTTGCTTGAGGAACACATTCAGAGCCTGGATTCACTGTATTTTAGAGATATTGCTGTTTTGGGATGAAAGTTAATTTTCTGCATAGCATTTTGGAAATTAACCCTTTCCTGCCTTCCAGGTCTGTATATATATATATTTCTGTATCATCTTGCTGAAGGCGTAGGAGGCTCGTCCCTGACATGGATAAGCTGTAAAATAAATGCAATTTTTTACTTGCGCTCATACACAATAAGTGGTTTTGGGAGGAAAAAAAATGATTTTCTCGTAGTAACCTGTGCTCCCAAAAAGGCAGGCCATTGTTTTTACCTGCACTCGAAGCCTCAAAACATCAGCACTGCAGGCTCAGACAGGGTCAGCCAGCACTCGCTAAATATTCAGGAATTCACATTCTCTACTCATCTAGTTACCTCTACCAAAGAATTTCTCTTCTATGTATTCAGAAATATTCACATTCAAAGTAGATGATGTTTCACTTCAGCTACTTTTTAAGGCAGTGGCTCCCAACATTTTTAGCATGTGACCCCCTCGAAATAAAGTAGTGCCTACCTGTGAAGCGTATCCTCACGCAACGGTTAGTATGGTATCTCACGAGAAGTTATTCCTCATGTTTTGTGCTTTTTCCTACGGATGTCCAGCAACACGTGTTTATTTCCGCTTGTTACAAGCATACAGTCATCATACATATCATTCAAAATAAACTTCAGTCTTCTTGGTTAGGTTTAGGTAACAGAACCTCCAGATGTCACGTAACTTCAGTACGAAAGTTACGCGACAAATTATTCAACGTTGACTTCTGGTTTCACACGGTTTCACTCTCCTGGGCGAGAGTCTGGTGTTTTTTGACCCACGTATCCACCCTGACCTCTTTATACTTCCTGGTTCACGATTACATGGATTACTACTAATAGATTTTGTGGGATGTATACAAATTACAGTGCATTACTTGTCGTAGGTTTAGCTACGAACGGTATATGAGAACAGCCTGACCTGTGACCTCCTCTCACAGATTATGGCTTTAGTGTAGACACGGGTTGTAAGCAGTTCAACAAAAGAGTGATTTCAGTTTCAGATTGTTTCATTTGTTGGATTTTAGAGGTCTGAAGAGGCCAAAATATTAGTCAAACGGATTATATCCACTTGATAAGTATGTGATTTTACTCAAGTATCAATTTCAAGGCAGGATGTACTTGTACTGGAGCGGTTTTACAGTATCTAGTATTGCTATTTAAAGTCAAACCTCAGGATCTGAACACAACAACGCAAGCAAAGCATGCACAAGCTCGCAACCAGCGGGTTTGAAAGAGCAACGGTTAAACAAGCGCGGCCACTTCAGGAGTCCTAACAAACAAACTCTCACACGCACTGTCGGGCCTCCTTATTGGCCGTGCCATCCTCAGCTTGTGCAGCTCTCAGCGCAGTGAGATGCGGAGACAGTGGGTGCAGTGTGGAGGGACTGGCCTCGCTCCAGTAACTCTCCAGAACATTCCATTGAGAGACTGCTGGCTGGCAGGCTGGATGGTTGCTGGTAAACAAGCTAAACAACAAACAACAACACCGGCTCTACATAATTCCTACAGAGAGAAAAAAAAAATCCACTCTGAAAGGGGATTAACCCATCTCATATTATTCCTGTGATCTCTGACAATTTTGCCTCAATTTGTAAATACACAAAAAAAAGGGCTTCCTTTCAAAGGCTCGATTACGCTCTCTGTGGAGAGCAGCTCTGCTGATTCTATTACAGTATTTGGGATAATTTTACAGGGATAAGTGCTCATTTTATGGCTCCCGACCATAAGCATTGTAATGAATGTTATGCTTGGTTTAATTATAAACCTCCTCTATCAAGTGGATTTTCACTTTAGCAACACAATACTTGGAAATGCAGAACTTGTCGTGCAGCTGTATTCCTGTCAGAAAAGGCTGTTAAACGCGTTAACAGAATACATTATCAGGCGCCAGCTGTCGACCACACAGCGTCTGATTCCCCTCCAGTCGGCTTCTTCTTTAACACTACGTGTTTTTTTTTTGTTTTTAAATGCAAGCAATGTCTGCGATTCTGTTTGATAACTTGATGATATAGCAGCAGGGGCTAAATGAGGAGTTGCTATGTGGGGGGGCTCTTCGGGGCTTCCCGAAACAGCCTGAAATAGTGACAGCAGCGACAGCTTTTGTGACAAATGCAGATTCACACAGCATTAAAAAGACCTAATGAGCAGTCTACACAAACAAAAACACGACTTCATGTAAGTAATGGCCTGTTGTTGCTGTGCAGTCAGCAGTTTTTCCTCAAAATCTCAACAGAATAAACTAATCAGTAAACCAGACGACCCTGAGAGGAAAAGACTCGCCCATTTCATTTTTAGTTTAGCTGACCTCTGCACGATTGACAGCATCTGACTGACTGGAGCTCCGCGCCAACTACCTGCTAGTCCACACACATCAATCATGTCATTATGTGCTGAAACAGCACAGAGTGGGTGGAAAGCGCCGTCATTGGAAAGATAATGTGGCTAAATCACTGTGCACTTTAGTAACAAGCAGGTAAGTAGCACTTTGGTTTCCACGACAGAAAAATCTATTTTATGTTGACTGTAGATACACTGGGACCACATGCGGTTACTTTATTGTGAAGGACAAGATTAGCAAAGGGGGGTGACAGACTTAGGTAAACAAGATCACAGGTGGTTTCTAAGAATTGCGTATTGATATTTTATTAAAGGAATATTTTTGAAGTTTTGGGCAATACACTTTTTTCCTTTCTTGTCGGGAGTTAGATGAGAAGACTGATACCGCTCTCAGACATGAGTGTGGTATCAATCTTCTCATCTAACTCTCAGCAAGAAAGCAGAAAAGTGACAGTATTCCAGCTCGTCCTCATTCCCAAGGCGTCACACATGCCGCCGCACAAGGCACCCTTTAGCACCGGGTTTTCCATTAACTGCAATGTAAACCCATCCACAGTGATAGTAAACGCTCATAAAAAGTGCGCCAGGAGTGACTGTGATGACATCATTTAAAGAGCAAAAAGAGACACACATGGCAGGCGGGAGAGGAGGTGGATAGGCCCAACAACAGCTGTTTGTGTCCTGTGCATTAAGTTTCACTTTCACGTTACAATCAGCTGTTCATGTGTGTTTACAATGTACAGTTTCATTTTCACTTTACAAACGTAATAGTTTTAAGCGCAGCCATGTAAGTGGTTTTGTTGCCTAATCCTAACGTGACGCCAAGGAGCGTGACAAAGCGGCAGTGTGTGATGAGTTTATGTTCTTAATGCCATTTTGTTATTTTCAGACACATGCAATTAAAACGACACTAATAATGATTGTAAAGCGCTGGTAAACACGGCACGCAGCGATGACTGACTGTGTCTTAATGTGTTGTTTTCCTGAGACGTGGCTAAATGACATCAACGTACAGCCATCACGGCGAGCTCTAAGCTCTGCAGCTGCCGCAGCGACAGACGTCTGCTGCAGAAAACACAGAGAGATTAAACATCGACAGAAAGTTAAGAGTGATTGGATCTTACTTTTATTGATTCGCCAGCCCTTGGGCAAGAGGAGTGCGGTGCATGTGAATGTGCAGGCGTCTGTGTGAGTTTGTGAGTATGCACATACATTACAATAATGCGCTTGTAAATGTGTGTTTATCTCCGTTAGTGTTTCTTCTAAAGCTTGTGTGCACTTGTATGTACTGCATAAATCTGTTTATTTGTGTGTGTGTGTGAGTACAAATGCATGCAAGTGAGTGTCTGTCTCCACTACTTTGTTTTTTCTAGATGTGTGTAGATGTGAGGGTATGTATTTGTATTCTAGTGTGCATCTATTTGTGTGTGTAATCATGTGTTTGTCTCTGTCCTGCAAGATGTGTGTGTATAACCCACCGTGGTGCTGCAGACGCGCGGTTTGAGGTGCACGGTGAATTCATAATGGACATGTGATTAATGAGTAAATACACCGGTGACAACAGGAGGCCCTACAGGATGATTGAACCCCACTGAGTTTGCTGTTGTTAATGTAAAGCCGGCCTGTGTGTCTCCGTAAGTAATACTGAGGATATAATCCCACTCAGCGTGAGCCCTCTATCGACGGACCTCCCACTTGCGCTAACACAAACGCACGCACACACACTCACGCGTTCAACGCAATCAACACACTCTCTTCTGATTATCGCCGTCGCCCCTCAATCATCTGTCCCGTCTGATGCCTGTCAGTTTAGCTGTGACCTTAAAAGACCCCGTGAAATGAACAATACATTATCCCAGATTTAATCCTGTGTGCCTGTGTTAATTGTTCGTTAATCTCTTGTTATATGCCAAATATATGTCAAAACAATCAGTATCAGAGAAAAGACAGTCCCTTTCTTTTCTCTACTGTAAAACGGTTTCAAATATTTGATGACTCATCCTGCACCCAGAGGCATTTACAAAAGATGAATACAATCAAATGAGAGGGCGACTAGCTAGCCACACAGGTCTTATAAAACCGCACTTCACAGTTTGTGGGTCGTAGCAGCTGACAGAGCAATATGGAGAGACAGGAAGAGATGTGTGTTTGGATATCAGTGGGCAAACACTTTGTTTGCTTTTCCAAAAGAATGTGGCTGAGGTCGAATTCATTCAAAGGAACAAGCTCCCCGCTAGCCCACCAGAAAAACTCTGCTGGTTGGTTCGCATCACTGGCGGGCTTTTGTCAGCGCCTGTGGGAACCTAGGGCGCTGGCGGCAGTGGAGGGAGGCCGGACGTCATTCATCTGCATGTACCGCCCGTGCCACAGTGACACAGACCCCGTTGAGAATCTGCAAAGTTTACTCTCCTCCTCCTGATCTAACAACAGGTGAGGGAGGTGTATGTGGAGCTAACAGTCCTCTATAGCTCCATATCATGCTAAACTCTAAGCCCGCCCACTTTTTAGCGGTCCAATCAAATGCAAAGGATTTGATTTAAATCCTTTTTGTAACTGTACACCGCTCAAATATTCCATCTCACTGTGAAATACGTCACAGGACAGAAGCTAAAGATGCTCTAACTTCTGACCTTATTCTTGTAGGTTTGGCTATTGGTTCTATTGGTCATAATAACATTGTACTCAAAAAGGTAATTACTGGGATCTGGAGAGGTGGCGCCATCACTAAAAAGAAGTCTGATGGAGTAAGGAACATGATCACAGACCCCGAGGTTAGATATTTGAAAGAGGAAACAAAGGGCGAACAACCCTAACTATTCTGGTTTGACCTACCATACTTGCTGTAGTACTTCTGCAATGAGGTATTGTTGCTGACGTATGTGTACTCACTTTTATATTTTTACCACCAAGATAATCTGGCTAAACTGTCAGCTTTTTTACAATATATCTGATTGTCTGAATGCCCATGTTTCTCTCCCCATCTGACTTTATTCTAGCAATGTTGCCACACAGATATACAGTATGAACATTTCCCGGCCTTTTGACAATATCCCAAGGCCTTCCTCAGCAAATGGAAAAGGTTATCGTGTGATCTAAGTGCAGCATTTTGATCATGTAATAGCTGGTGGTCGTATATGGGGCTGAGATCATAACCCTTTGAGGTAATACGTGAGAAAGTTCCATTTGCTGAAAAAGGCCGTGGTGTAGGTAGGAAACGGTTGAATGCTCCATTAACAAATAAAGTCCATTTCAAACTATATTAAACTGGGTGTCTGCTTTCACAGATGTGTTCACACGTTTGTTCAATAAAGTCCAATTTATATTTTCCGCCTGTCTGCATGCAGCCCAGAATTTATGACCACCCTCGTGGACACGGGCCGGTGACAAAATTACATCACACGGACCTTCGCGGCAAGCATGTACGGAAAATATAAATCGGGCCAATGAACCGTTAAAAGCAAGGCACACACATCTGGTACACCCAAGAAAACGCAGTACACACACAAACACCACACACACACACGCAATGACAACAGCTTTCATCAGTGATTCTCTGCAACTTCACTTTGAGATTCACATCAACATCCCACAAAAATAACAACCCCCCCCCCCTAAATCTCTCTCTCCCTCTCTGAACCCAGAGGTTCACACACTCGTCACAGCTCCCTCGCTCCCTCCTCTGCTGAATCCTCCGCCTCCCACCTTCTGCGGCAATACCGGGCCAATATTTCAAGTCTCCTTTTAAATATTTCACGTTCATTTTTAAATAATTCGCTCTCATTTTTAGCGCTGGCAAAAGCCACAATGCGCAGCCGAGCCCACACCACGCGCGCAACACAAACACATACAAAATGAGGCGTAAAGTTAATTAGACATGGAGCTGAGAGAGAGCCTCTTCCTGCTGTGACACAATCATCTTTGCAGCACCTCTAGGGGAGAGAGGGGTTGGGAGTGTGTGTGTGTGTGTGTGTTTGTGCCTTAATATATACATAAATATGCCCACGCACAAGCTTATATACATTTAAACAAACATATAAATGCATGCAGAAACAGCAAATATAAATCACTATACATAAACAAACAGTGATTCAGTGTCTTGGTAACAGTTCACTGCTGTGAAAATCACAGGATTCAGACTTTATGAACTGTTCTCAGATGAAACATAAACATTGCAGTGAAGAAATTCCACCTATAACTCCCCTGACTTTCTCTACCTCACTCCCTCCAACCCGCTCTGTCTTTCTTTGGATCAAGGTGAAGCGAGACCACAGCAGGTTTGTCCAACAAGGTCCTGGTTATATCTGAACACACACAGTCCTTCAGAAGTGTTTTATCTAGCGATCTTCCTTTGTTTACCGTGCTCTTCCCAGCTGAGTGCAGCCTTAGCTCGACCATGCTTTGAATTCAGAGCAGTCCAAATACCCCGCAACCCCCTTTTTGTGCGCGTGTGTGAGCATACTGTATGTGTGTCCATCTATATCCTCAATGTCAAAGAGCAAGGCAGAGAAAAGGCTGGTTTGAAGTTCGTCTCGGAGATTTCTGCTTCCATCCAACCCAATACAGTGGAGGTGAATGGATTTTCATTCGTGCCGCACAAAGCACTAGAAAATTACATTTAAAGAAATTCAACAGCGACATTTCTTTTCCAGAATGTTCTGGTTACTCAGGATAACCCACAGTCCTCATAGCAATCAGTTTTTAGTGGAAGAACTGAAGAAGTAGTCCCTAAACAGTCCCTCACTGTCAACTTTAAATTAAAAAAGTTAACAGTGAGTTCTGTGAGTTATCCAAAGGGCATTGTTTCTGAAAAGAGATGTTGCCTGTTGAATTTTTAAATGTGAGTTTCAATATAATGCATGGAGAGATACAAGGTTACGGATAAAGGCATTTACACACCAGGGGGCGTGGCGAATACATAAAACAAAATTGCAAAATACTCGCCTGCGATTATAATATGTCTAGAACGGAAGGAGTGGATCTGGTCCGCGCTGCCTTTGCCAAGGTTGAAAGGTTTCCTGCTTAGGCCGGAGTCGATAACGTTACTCACTCCCATCACCGCCGCTCTCTCTCTCCTGCTTCACCACTCACTCCCCACACGCA
>CAKAOH010026940.1:0-16585 GCA_916701665.1 Sebastiscus tertius | reverse complement strand
CAAGAAGAACGTATAATGAGTGGTGTCGATCTTCTCATCTAACTCTTGAGAACAAGACAAATAAACGTAGGCTATTTGGACCTTTGAAACAGCAGTTTAGCAAACAGTTTCACCATCATTTGGTAGCTGTTTTCGAGCCGTTCTCTTCTGCTTTCAATCATATCGCATGATCTTCATCTGTGATGAAGTCAAATCTCCATTCTTTTAAGTAAAAACTTTTATATTGTACACACGTGGACATTTTTCTTGTGTGGTGTTACTTAAGTACGTAAGTTACGTGACAAATAAATCAACGTTGACTTTTGGTTTCACACGTGGTACAAACGCCGGTCTCCAGGGTGAAAGTCCGGTACTTTTTGACCCACCCATCCACCCCAACCTCCTCCTCGCTCTTTATATTTCCTGGTTTATGATTACGTTGATTACACACAAATTGATGTTGTGGGATATGTACGTATTACAGTGCGTTACTTTTTGTAGGTATAGCTACGAACAGTATATGAGACCAGCCTGAACAATACCTGACATCATAATTAATTTATGTGAGCAGTTAAGTGTTTAAACAGGAAATGATAGACTTCTTAAACACACCTAGGGTATACAGATCTCCTTGAATTTTAACGTTCATCAAAATGGGGTAAATTTATTTGTCAAATTGACATACTTTCATCACGTTAGGAATGAAGTCATCATCAGAAATTAATTTGGTGATGGGGAGTTGTCTTATTTGCTGCAGCCACATTTGTGATTAAAGCTATTCTGCTATTTCTGCATAAAAATATCTCAAAAGGCAAATGAAAAAAACAAACAAACACGCCTTAACAAGTAAGTCCCTAGAGTAACACCTGGCATTGCTATCGAGTGTCTTATTGGGCGAGACATACAGCACAATGTGTACATGTACTTGCATCGAGTCCTCGTTAGCTTTGTAGCTGTTTCTCTATTTTCCATCACTCTACCTGTGAAGCATCTTTAATAAATCAGGAAGAGATTTTGTTACAGCTTTCGGGGATACATATATCCTGTTGGGATCTTCACAGGAGGCAGCTGAAAAAAAAAGGTAAACTGCAGTGCTTTGGAGTTCCTCTTAGCAACATGCACGTCTATCAAAGAACACATGCTGAGTCGCGTTTCTTTGGTATTCAGTGCAGTGAGATCCTCATGGAATATAATCAGATGGGGCACATCTAGCTGTCCTACTGTACGTCTGGTGAGAGCTTTACAGCATCACCGACTTTATCCACATACATGTCATTATTTTTTAAATAGTCCTTGAGAACCTATTAATATTTACATTTTGGGCTCCATAAACAACTACAGCTTATCATCTAAATATTTGCTTGCAATACATGCAGTTAAATTAGAGGAATGCTGTGTTTTTAATAGCTGGGTGGTCACACTCACATTTCCATTTCCTCGGGGAAATTGTAATGGTAAAATCTTAAAAATGTTATTTTAGCTGCTCAATAACCTCCGCGGATATTTTTTTTTCCTTTAGCAGGAACAGCTAATTAAATAACGGATGTTTTGCTAACACATTACAATTACTTTTTTATTTCATCCATTTTTAGATAATGTTTAGGCTGCAAGCATTTTCGAAACAACATTATCTTTTTTTTGCTTTTGTTCTTGATGAATTTAATTTCTTGTGATTGTTTGTACCTTCTTTAATGGATATACTTTTTAATTAAGGCAGTTAAGGATTTGCTCAAACAAGATTAAGCAAATGGAACAAAATATTCCACTAGACATTTCATCAGGGTTTTCAATTGTCAATAAACATAATCAGTAACGGAATCAAATGAACATTTAGAGATTTCAAATCACATTTCTTCCATATGTAGGGATACATGGGACTTACTTTGCAAAGCATTTGATATTCATTGATCGATTTACTAATTTATTTTTACTTTACTATAATTTTATTATCATATTATTGTTATTATTATTACTATTTGTTATTATTATTGAAGTTATTGAATTTATCAACATTATTAATATTTATTTATTTATTTCTCCTCCTCACACATTAAGTACCTGCACATTCTCCTGGTCACAGTTATTCATAAATCAATATATGACACTCATATATGAATATATGACACACTTACTGTTGTGTAAGTGTGTCATATATTCATATATGAATAATACATTTTGATACATGCATTTCAACACTTGCAATACTCACACTAACATAAACAACTGAAATCATAACGTCTGTTCCATATGTATATATTTTTGTCTTATTTGTCACCTGTTTGTGTAGTCACACTGACAAAATAAGAGTAAAAATAAGAACAAAAAAATTTAATAAAAGTTGATGGCAAGACAACAAGGACACATTAATCTACAAATTCAGAATTTTTAGTTCCCTGTACCTTTTTAAAAGACTCTTAGATTAATGCAGAAAGATAATCAGTTGTTTCATGCAACTTCATTCAATTGCTTAAGTGCAAATGTTAAGTATTCATTGATTCAGCTTGGCTACTTTTCTCTGTTTTATGCAATTTTAAATGATGTTATTGTAATTTAAATATTTTTGGTGTTGGACTGTTTTTTTAACAAAAAATGCATTTTGAAGACATCACCATACGTTTACTATTTTTGACATTTCATAGACTAAACGATTAATCAGTCTATTGAGCAAATAACTGTCAGACGAATCGATAATGAAAATAACCATTGGTTTGCAGCCCTGCTGACATTTCTGTCGCATTCAGCCGTACTATACAACACACCCAAAGCTCTTTGAGTTGAGCTCAAATAATCACCTTGTGTGATCGTTGATGGAGCGTAGCTTTTCAAAGCACCAGTCCCAGTGGGTTTTTTGGCCTGTCAGCACTATCACCTCCTCCTCCACCCCAACCAGGAAATTACACTTGTCAGCACCCTGACTGGAGTCTGCTGGATTTGGAGAGGAGGGATCAAAGCCACTCAGGGCACCGGCACATGGCCACTGGGCCCCATTAACGCTCTCTCTAACTTAAATTTCCTTCGCCCTTCTCTCATCTTCAAAAGACCTGTCTCATCCAATTCTTCTGCACTGTCCATAGCAACAGATGTCATTGGAACACAATAGCATCAAGATGGGAAATGCAGGGAATATGGAGGATATAGAGGCGATGGTATTTCAAAGGAATCTGAAATGTAAAGAAAAAGAAAGGAAAAAGGAAATATTGTGGTGAAACAAACGTCTGTCCACATTTATTTGCTTTATTTTAAGATCTGATCAGGGCCAGCTGATCCATGGTTAAACCTGTTTGTGTTGATAGATCATTTAAGAAAGGCTTCAACATCTTTGTCACAATCACAAACATGGCCCTGTTTTTATGGGAATGTGAATCTTTCAGATCAATTTCAGGAGTTCCTATGATTTGCATGTTCCACATTTTATCGTGAGCGTGTCATGCAGTGTGGGACTCGCACTGGTCTGGTCTTGGTCTTCTTGACTCAATCTCATCCTGCCATGTCCTTGGACTTGACTTGGTGTCAACGTCTCAGAGTCTTGGTCTTGTTTGGTCTCGGTACACTCTGTTCTTGGTCATGACTTGGTCTTGCCCTGCCTTGGTTTTGGTCTTGACTCGGTTTCAACCCCTCAAAGTCTTGGTCTTGTTTGGTGTTCTTGATACACTCTGGTCTTGGTCTTGACTCGGTCTCAACCCCTCAAAGTCTTGGTCTTGATTGGTCTCGATACACTCTGGTCTTGGTCATCACTTGGTCTCAGTTTAGATGGTCTTGACTACAACACTCCAACTCAGACTAGAAATGGAAACCAGGATGCTTCCAATAACAAAATCATTCATGCATTCATGTGCAGAATCTGTTTATAGAGATTGCGTTGACTCAAACAAGCCAAGACTCCTGTCCCTTCTATCTCCATCAATTTAAAAAGTAGTGCTCAGCATATAAAGACAAGTATTGGACGGATAAAAGTACCGGATTCTGCTCTTTTTTTGGAGTAGACTTTGGAGTTTGAAACGCATAACCTGACAAGCATCATCTATCACAGTTTCTTATCTTGCAGTGCTGTCAACAGGCTGCTTTAAAACAGGATGAAACAGCCCTCAGATCCAGCTGCTATCAATGTCTGGAAAAGCCTCTCGGAGAAGAAAACAGTGCTATTAATAAGACGCTTTGGTCGTATAGTAAAAAGGGAGTAACACCAAATGGTCAAAAACGGTCCCCCTTCTGGAATGAGTCATCACTTTATGGGATTGTTGTGATGGAGCGGAAGAATGCTGTCGCTTGTTGATTGATCTGAACCTTATGTGCTTGACAAGTTCTCCAGCCAACTATGCAGACGTTGCCGTCATACTTTGAAACTTCATTCCCTCAGACTTAATCCACAAACACCCCGACAGCAAAACTGAAGCTGATGTTTAAAGCTGCACTGGGTGAGATTTAAATGTAAAGCTGCACCTGTCTTAAGGTTAATAAAGCACAGTGATGAAAGAGTGAAGAGGGGAAAGAATCAATTGAAATGTTGGCATGGACACTGAATGGATATCTTTAGTAACAGGATTTGATGAGTCAAAGCCTGACAGCTAATTGCTGAGCAATCTCTCACAGAGCAGTGAACAAGCATAAGCAATATTAGATTTCAATCCACCCATTCAAGCCCGAAAACTTCATCACACTAAAACACATACTGCACTTCTTCATGATGCCTGAAAATGCTGTGTTACCAACTATTAAAGACATCTCTTACAGTCAATTACACCCTATCTACACCCTAAATCTAATTGGGATTGAGGTCAAGGCCTCGGTGTAATTATGAGGATGTATGCAATTATATGTGCAAACTTTATGTGAAGTGCTGGAAACTTGGGAGTTCAGATGGAAGTCCAAGGTTATAAAGGGCACACAGGGGAAATTAATGCACCAGATGTTGACAACTTATCATTCTTCTGTATTTTGAAAAGTTTTAAAATAGTTTGACTTTGTACAAGTTAGAATATGCAATAAGAAAGGCCCACACGTACATATACTGATGCGTCAAGTAATGGTGGCATATTACTGTATTCACAAGACTGATGTCTCACATGGTGGCAATTTTGCTATTCTTAGAATTGAACAAGTAGTCAGGCTTGAAAACCAAAATGATTGACCACATTTAATGCATGAATGTGCTAAGGAAGTTTAATGATAATCTGCAAGGCTTCATTCTCTGCAGAGCAGGAATGTACTCGGTTCCAGTGATGCTAATATGTCTTTTATACAGCTGGAAAATGTCAGGAGGTCACTGAAATTAATCAAATTTATGTTAAAAGGACGACTATCCACAACTAAATACTTGGAACGTCATTAGTTTTCAAGATGCCTTGATTAAGAAGAAAGAGAAACGCTAAACAAAAAGTATGGGAGCTATTAAAATCACTGTGATTCTTCCTCTGGGCCTGTGAATATCCATCCCAAATTTTAAAAGAAAGGTTCAACATTTTGGGACACTTATTCGCTCTCTTTCAGAGAAATCACAGATATCACTCACATGTCTCTACGCCAAGTATGAAGCTAACGCCAGCAGAATGTTAGTTTAGCATAAAGACTGGGAACGGGGGAAAGACTAGCTTGACTCTATCCAAAGGTAACACACTACCTCTAAAGCTCAGTAATTACACACCATGATGTAGAAAAAACTAAGAGTAAAAACATTGTTTTGTTGTTTTGCTGAAGGTTATGGCCCAAACTGTTTTTTGTCAAGGGCCAGTTGCCAGGCAACCAGCGGAGACCCCAAATAGTCTCTTACATAACCCCTTGTATTTTACATTTCCCAACATGTCAAACTATTGCTTTAATGGCAATCTGGAGACGGGGATGCACTTGTGGACGCATCAACTGTCCAACAGACCGATTAATTAGTGCAGTGCATTATTTATGGGTCTTCAGTTTCTGTGTTGTGAAGACGAAGTCGAAACACTTCAGTTTCTAAAATGAGTCATTTTTATTAAGCCTTCTTACATTCTTCTGAATTCATTAAAGTTATCAAGGTAGAGGCTCTCCATATTGAAAGCAATCAACTGTAGCAACCTATCCTATTACTTAATAAAAAATATTAATCTCATAAAACATATGAAAATACTTCTATGAGAATGTTGTACTTTACAGCAGAGAGCATTTCAAGGTCAATGATTGCTCTCATATTTAATGTTTCTTAGGAGATCCACCACAAATACAGCATAAGAGCCAGAAAAATGTTGAAGAGGCATAAATCCTTGATGCTCTTTCTCATGGAGAGTTTTAACTGTGGGGAGATTGTTGGATTATTGGTCTGTTTATAGTGCACGCAGACCAGACTTGGTAATTATTATGGAGGAGCACGGCTACAACACAGGGCTTATTAAATTACTCTGGCCCATGCGTTTACTTCGGATTTAGGGATGATAAAAGATGTGTGTCCTGTGGGCTGAAGACTAATCATTTCAAGTGAAGTGAAGTGAAGGTCATGTTGGCTTCAGTGTGAGCTCCAGACACAATGTTTTCAAAGGAAGAAATGCACTTCAGTGCCTTTTTTGATATACCTGCTACATTACACACTGGCCATAGCTCTGTCATATTTCTGTCTTGCTACATTTCATGTTCTTTGGTATGACTCTTCATCACAGTTGGTTTCAAATATTTGTCAAATATCCGCCCACCCTTAGATGATTAATCAGAATATAAAAAAAAAAACAGTTAAGGAAAGATTTAAGACACATTTAAGACAGTATGCACCTTCAAAATGATGTTCCCATACAACTAAACTGTAATTTCAAGTACATTTCGAGGAAAACAGTGTCTCCTAGATTACAGTCACAGTTTTAAACACATGGTTAACATTGTAGATTGGAACAAAACGCAACAAAACTGACTTGATTAGGTTTAGGCAACAAAACTACTTATTAGGTTGAGTTAAAAAACATAATGGTTCGTCTGAAAATGACTGTTTGTTATGTTATTAAGCTATGGACACGGGGCATGAACTTTGGCCTGCTGGGTGAAAGTCCTGCGTTTGTTTGACCCGTTTGTCCGTGGACATCCGCGGACTATGATATGAAACTTATTTGTGATATCAAAAACAAACGTAATCTGCGACAAAATATGTTTCCCTCAGAACGTAATTCACAATGAAGTTTCAGGGCTGACAGCATGATGTAAAAGGTAGGCTGTTCTCATACACCGTTCATAGCTATACCTACGAAAAGTAATGCACTGTAATTCGTATATATCCAGTGAAATAAATTTGTATGTATGTAATCCATGTAATTGTGAACCAGGAAGTATAAAGAGCGACATAGGTGGTGTAGGGAGGAGGTTGGTGTCGACGGGTTGATGTAAAAAAACACCAAATTTTGCCCAGTAAAAGTCAATTATTTTAATTTATCACTTAACTTTCGTACTTAAGTAACACCACTTCAGCAGTTATTTAACCAAAACCACAATCTTCTCCTAAACTTAACTAATTACCTGTGAAAACAGATGTTTATTTTGAAAAGACTATGCATGTAACGTGCGGAAAATGACATGTGTTGCTGGACATCGTAGGAAAGCGCACAAAAAATGAGGAATAACTTTCCATAAGATATACGAACCATTGTATGAGGATATATTGTAAAATGTTATAGTAGATATTGGCATATCTGAAAACCATCTTTCACTTTTGAGTTCTTGTTGAGAAAATGCACCGCTTCCATTGAGACGGTTTGACAATGTCAATATTTTCTACCCATCATGGTTTGACCGCATGGGAACATTCAGAAAACCCAGCACCCTTGTTTACTTTTTAAACGTATACTGTATGACTATGATTTTGTTAATGACGCATCATTTTCTTCCATAACATCAACACCACCTTGGGTACTTAAAGCAACAAAAATCAAGGCTACTCTTAACTTTTATTTGAATATTTATTATGTCTTAAGGGAAACCATATCGTGAGTGAGACTTTAATGCTATCATAAATAATCTGCGTTGGCGCCATTTCTCTGCTTTCTAACACTAAATTAACATGTAGATATATACATCCATGCATATATATATATATAGCATAACACATTAACATAACATGTCTTTGGGGGCTGATGAAGTCATTGATCAATTATTCAGTAATTACTTGGCCAGTTTTTCAAAACTCTGTCAACACTCTGGCCGAGCAGAGACACTCACGCTCATCCACACTGCTACAAGCCAACAAATCCCACTACTCATATTTTCTACTTTAATACTAGGAGCCGGTGACTTCCCAGCAAAAATACCGTTGGTACGAGCTGATGACAGAAAAGAGCAAGATGTCACTGAATATTTATGCATAACTCAATATACAGTACTTTCAATAGGGTTACTTTCAAAAGGCAGGGATCTATTTTTCATGTAGTCCTCTTTGGTCTCTGTTCCTCTTTTTCCTTCATCGCTTTAACCTTATCCAGTCTATCATCAGACCCATAAACATGGGCAAAATAAGGTTTCAAAAGGAGAGTTTAGATGTAGGGAGTGGGCATTGTGGTCAACCTTTAGGTCAGTTTGTGTAGCAGAAGTCCTCCTGTGTGAGTCAATAAATCTGAATATTCATACCCTGTCTTCACTTCATTTAGAGGTCTGGCAACGGGTGAACTTCGTAGGGAAATTGGCTGGACTTCTCTACGAGAGACCAGCAGTACGTTGACGTTTTAGTATCTGCAGGTGGTGTTTTTTCTCTGTTCAGCTGTGGTGGCTCATTGCATCAATACCCAACCAAAATAAGAAAAAAAAAAATCAAACAAATTCCTTGTTTATTCCTCCTTCGGCACAAAAAGTGCAAAAACAGCATTTAAGCTTTAAATGTTTCTGCTTGAGAACTAAGTTTTGGTTACCCAGAGTTGTGTGACCCCGGGAATATACCGAGAGAGGAGCAGAAGGAGAAGGAAAGAAAAATAAGGAGTCCGTCTGAACTTTGTCTGTATCACTGCTTCATGTCACAGCAGAATGTCCCCGCTATCGAACTCACCTATTGACTGTTTGAGCCAAAAGACACGGGCTGGAAATTAACTCCAAGTTGAAAATACGCTTCACATTTTACACAATTTACCTGTGATCGAGCTTTATCTTGGAGTAGAAGAGAACCTAGATAGTCTGACTTTGAAAAAAGTAGCTCCATTTAGCTGTGCATTCACTCCACATAGCGCTGATAACCCTGTTTTGGAGCCAATTGATAAGATTTTTTAAGAAAAATGCTCCATCCACATAGAGATCCATTTCTTAGTTCTTCTGTACATATCATGCTTTTGGATCTGAAAATAGTGAGCCACAGTTTATTGTTATATTCATACTACCCAGTTTTTTTTTGGTTTCTTACAAACTGCTGTTGTCAGAAAAGTAAGATCCCTGACTACCTTTGCTAATTGCTCGAAGGTTACAGTCGGGGCCGGCCCTAGGCAGAGGTGTTATAATCAAACGCTAGGGGCGCCTCAAATGAGGGAAGAAAAATAATTAAAAATCTGTAACTTTTAAAATTTTGTACTAATACAATTTTAACGCTATTATTTCGAAATATTACAAAAAAAACCCAACATAACATAACATAACATATAGGCCTTATTTTCTGGGTTGCCTGCCCGGCGCATATTCAGGTATTTGGGGAATAACCCACAACATTATTTAGTGTAATTGTGCTGCATAGTATTTACCGTTGGATGAGACAAATGTTAGCTTACTTTCGACAATAGTAACATTTGCTAATTTAATAAATAGCAAGAGTTAACGTCAGTTACTCCCAGCTTAAATTCAAAAGGTGGAGTTGGAAAGCCTATTCAGGTCTTTGGGGAAAAACCTACAACACAATTTTGATAAAGGCAGTTTTTCCTTTAAGTGGGATCGGCATAGCTTAATCTCAAAGATATAAAGATAAGCAGTTTCTGTGTGAGCGTATGAACACACTGATTGGTGGCGGAATTGGCTGTGACGGAAGAGGCACCAGCTAAAATCTTGCCTTGGAGACCAAATTGGTCAGGGCCGGTTCTGGTTACAGTACATGAACTCAACAAGGTAGTATGTCATATGTTTAAGTCATTTGAAAATGAACTTTCGACCTCTACATTGGAGCTTTTGTCTGATGCATATGCCCCTTCTGACTGTCATGAACGACTGTTCAAATGTGCTTTTGTATGTAAGACTAGATAAATCAAGACGGCCCCACCCCGTCCAAACTGTACCGCAGCATCAATCACAAAGGCAAAAAGGACAGGCAGCAGCCAAAACCAATAGAGGCATCAGTCTTTAAAACATAATGCATGCATTCTCTGCAGAGCCAAGCTGTTAAAATGTGCCATCAATCCACATAATGCAGGCTGCCTCGTCTGGAACATTGTAATCTCATTAGCACTTTTGGAAAAGGTTTCACTACCAATGAAACAGGTCAAGCATAGTCATGTGGTCAGATGCACACATGAGTAAACTCAAGGGAAAATACAGTGATAATGTACTCTATAAAATCATAGCTTAAATCGGTGCCAAAGACCTTAACACAAACAGCAAGCAGCTGAGATGACAAAGGGTTCTGTAAAGAGCCTCTGTGTCCAAACATCCATGACAGAGGTGAAACAGTATCTTACAGTATTTTCGATATGATTCCAAATATAACATGACACTCTCATTGGCTTTTTTTCTGGTTGAGAGATTCAAGGCTTCAAGGTTGAGCAAATTAATTTAAGAGTCACTATGTGTTTAGCTGTAGCTTTTCTCTGCCCCATTTACTATATTGAATGAAGCATCAGTGTGGGTTTGGCAGCTGACATAAGGTGCTGTGTGTCTCTGTGTGTGTGTTATGTGAGCTCAGGCAGAAAGTACAGCAAAATTCACAGTTTGCTGCAGAGTAATCCACGGCGCTGTGATGGGATTGGTAGCTCCTTTTGGAGATCTGCGGAAGTTTCTAACATGCATCTAAAAGACTTTTACTAATTTGTCTTATCAGTCAGCATAGTGAGCTTACCCCCCCGCTTGCTGATGTGAATTAATGCCACCGTAGCTTCATATTCCTTGCTGAGCACTCCCAAATTGATCATAATCCTCAGGGGAAATCCAAGAAGGTGGAGACGAGAATTGATTCATGCAGAAAATTTGTCCCGAAAACTACTGGCAGATTTACCAGAAACAAATGTATTCACCTTCTAAATTTTGTTGAATAATCACATGCAGAAGAGGAGAGGATTCATTATTTTCCACAAGAAGTGTGTCTACATTTTGGTTTACATTCTACTCTTTGGCGTACCGTGACTTTTTCTTGCGCACCAGCACTTCTAGATCGTACTCTTTGGCGTACTGTGACTTTTTCTTGTGCAGCGACACTTCTAAATCATACTCTTTGGCATACCATGACTTTTTTTTGCGCACCGGCACTTCTTATACCGGGACTTTTTCTTGCAAATCAGCACTTTTACCTTTTACTCTTTGGTATACCAGGACTTTTTCTTGCAAATCACCACTTCTACATTTTACTCTTTGGCACACAATGACTTTTTTTTGCGCACCGACAATTTAACATTTTGGCGTACCGTGACTTTTTTTTTTGCGCACCTCTACCTCTACATTTTACTCTTTGGCATACTGTGATTTTTTTTTGCGCACCGACACTTCTACATTTTACCATTTGGTGTACCGTGACTTTTTTTGTGCACCTCTACCTCTAACTCTACATTTTACTCTTTGGGCGTACTTTTTGTTCACGTCCTTTTCGTAAAATAATTAGTGAACTGTTTGTCGTACATTTTTTTAAATTTGTGAACAAATATAATTAATGAAACATTATTTAAAAAAATTCTGAATCTTCTCTTTTGATTTACATAATATGATTTCACAGGGAAAACATTGCCAGAAAAATTAAATATTCAGATGAAGGCTGTGATATGTGTAAATAATAAAATAATCATTTAACTATTCATGGCAAGTTTTATCTTTAAACCTTTTAGGTGTTATCTATAGTAATAATAATGATGTTAAATTGCAGTTTTAAATCAAAAACCTTCAAATTGTCTTGGGGGACGACCCCCAAACTCAATATCTCCTAGTATATGTGATTCACTGTAGAAATTCAGAATGTAATACTAACTGACGATACCGGCCGATACACACGCCAACATGTGAATAAGGGAAGTATTGGCACCTATTTTCTTCCACTTCAAGCACTGCTTCAAACTATAACCCCGAAACAAGTGATGATTGGAGGAATAGAGCAGATGCCTTCACATATGTTTCAGCTGTATGTCACTGCAGAGGCCTGCTGTGTCTCACATCTACACTATAGTTGGTGTGCAGTTCACAATCAGTTAATATATTCATGATGATGGAAAGTTGACCTGGATTTGATTCACAGCGCTCAGATCTTCTTCATTTGCTCCTGTGATTTTTATTTAGGTTTTCTTTTCTACATTACCAGAACATTTTGGAAAACACACGCCAGATTTGAACACCTCCTAACCACCACCTAATATTTTCCTCTCATGCAGGCACAGCTAACTTCTACTATCTCGGTAATAACGATGCTTTAGCTAGAGGCACTGAGCATATTCTGTGTTATTGTAACCTAAAGGGAAGAAACTATATTTCCTTTTCCTTTGATAACAGGCATGTTTTATAATTTTAGCAGCGTGACTCATACGCAATCATGCCACAGTATATATTAAAGAAGTAGGCTAATTGTAGGCCTAATTACTAATGTTGAATGCTGTCTTGGGAAAAAAAAAAAGATTAATTTCCATCTCCCAAGAACATCAAGAGCTTATAGATTTCAAGTGGCAACGACTCAGACTATCCTAAAGTCACAAAAAATGCTTTAATGTATCTTGACTTCATTAGTTAATGAGATTTCTGCTTTTCAAAACTCACTGAGGCTAAACAAAATGTATCCTGTACCAGCGCTACACATTCCACAAAACACAAAGAACATAAACTGAACAGGTGAAACAAAGTGCAGGAGGGGACTTTGTCAACTTTAAAAGGTGAAGTAACAGTCAACGCAGAAAGAACTTAGAAAGATTGACCGTGTCTGTCCAATGAAAAGGACGTACCTCAGTTACAAGCTGTTTCACTGATCGACAGTTGGTGGCGGTGATGTGCGAAGAAATGTAGAAATGCAAGAAGAAGACTGTCAGCTAGACTGATAACAATACCACTCCACAGGGCTATCGATTATTTGATTAGATTAAACATATATGAATTGTTGAAGTCATTTTTCCAGCAAAATTGCCAAACATTTATTGGTTCAAACTTCTCATTTTTGTGCAGTTGCTGCTTTTCTTTGTCTTATGTCACCTTGGACTTTGGGAAATACCATTTTCAGACATTAAATATAAGCCAAATTAATCAAGAAGTGAATTGTACGATTTTTTTGGTAAATTTATGACTTTATAATCTTGCAAATTTGTGAGTATTTTCTCACCAATTTGCCAGAATTTCCTAGTTTTCTTTTCAGGTGAATGTGCTATTTTAATCTCTGAAATTTTGAATTGTTTTCTCAGAATATTACCCCCTCTACATTGTCGTAGAATCGACATATTCATTGATAACAGAAGTAATGGTTTGTTGCAGCCTTGGTGATGTGCAAGTTCAGCTTGAAACAAGCACAGAGATTTGACAGAGTGATGAATCTGGAGAACTGTTTTAAAATGATATAAGAGAGACATTAAACTCCTGATTTCAAAGACAGTCACCAGCAGTATCTGTGCAAGACTGTAGATATGTCAACTTACATTTCAATGACTAACATTTCAACATGGCTGCTGTCTGTTTGATGTCTGTTTGTTTGGTTCTCCGAAACATCCAACATGTTCTGTGTGTTTGTTCTGTTTATTTACTCTTTGCGATTAAAGTTACCTCCAGGGCAGTCTATGTGGCCCTCATGTTGGATTTATCAAAGCTTTTCACAACACCAACTCGTCCCTGGATTCCCTCTCTCACCTCTGTATCCCTAATCCCCCCGCTGTAGCCCCCCCACCCGCCTCATCCCACCCCGCCCCGCTGCGCTGTGGCCTGCATGCTGGTGTCGAAGGGAAGGCCTATCCTGTCGCTCCAGGCTCTAGACAGTGCACGGGGAATTACTGCTTTGCCCTTAATGCTGTAGGTCACACACAGAGCCCCAGCTGAGGCAAGCCGGGAAGAGAATAATGGAGATGAAGAGATGGTGTAATCCAATGGGCCTTACTGTTGGGACACTCAAACAGGCCTAGATTGACATGGATTGCTCTCTGTGTCCCGACTGCTCTTCCCATCAGCAGCATTTCCTCCGAAAATCAAACAAACTCATGTATTTGGAAGCGTAGGAGTCCCAGCTGTTTCAGGATCTGCCTGTAAGCCTGTGTTGGTGCTCTCAGGCGTCGGGTCTAATGCAGCAATAATCTCTTCCATTTCTCTTATATTTTCTATAAATATTCTGTTAACTCCAGATGCACCAAAACCATCCAAATCTGCTCTTACCCAGGTGTGCTGAAGGATGAATCCCACTTGACTCACTTATCATTAGCACAGGTAACACCGCTAACCTCTATATAAGAACATGTATTAGCATAGATAACACCCTAAACTCTATATAAAGACATGTATTAGCATAGTTAACACCCTAAACTCTATATAAAGACATGTATTAGCATAGATAACACCCTAAACTCTATATAAAGACATGTATTAGCATAGTTAACACCCTAAACTCTATATAAGGACATGTATTAGCATAGTTAACACCCCTAAAATCTATATAAGGACACGTATTAGCACAACTCCAAGAGAAAACATTGGCGAATCCCAGAAATCAAGAGATTAATTGCGATCGATTGACAACCCTGCTGAAAGATTCAGCAAAGTCTTGTACTCCATTTTTACTTTTGTACCTTCTATCGATTAAAGTATCTGGAACTGCATCTTGAATTTTCTATTTAAAAAAAGAAAAGAAAAGTGTTTTAAATCAAATGTGAAAGTGAAAGTCATCCAAAAGAGGAAACCTGTGCTTTATTCTTGAAAATGCTCTTCACCTGATCTACGGTTGAATGAGCCGTTGGAGGATATTCTTGGCTGGAAAATACTGTTGACATTTAAGTTGTGATGCTGCTTCTCCAGTTCAGTATATCTGAATGTTCCAGTACTGGCACGTTACTGTTGTTAAAGGATGTCTGAAGGTCAGCGTTGAGCGAACATCCTCAACGTTGAAAGGCCCAGTTAGGTTTGAGATTAACTGTTTTTATTATATCAATGTAAGATGCCACGTCTGATTATGTAATGGAACTCCATTATCATAATCTTCAACACAGTGAAGTGTATTTAGTCACATCTTTATTTTCCTGCAAGGAAATTGTGTTTTGCAGAGAGACACAACAAGTTTTCACAAATTCTCTAAAAATGGTGCGTACCAGTAGATGACTCATCCAAATGATACCGGAGCAGTTCGAGATACATTGTTGTACATCAACAGGAGAGGCTGTTCAAATTAAGAATCCAAACTGGGGGAGAAAAATAGTCTCTGGCTCTTTTCTGATAAAAGACTTCAGTTTGAACTGGCTTCAAAGGAATCCCCGGGATAGCTGAGGGTTTTTCTTTCCTTTCCATCTCCATCTCCATCTCCATCTTCATCTCTATCTTTATCTTATCTGGCTTTGTTTCTATTTCTCCATCATATATGACTATTTTAAAAACAGTGCATTGTCCGGTTGATAAAAACCTAAATGATTTGACAGCTGTGTTGATGCAGAAGAAACTAAATTGCCAGCAGAGTCTGTCCAAAGACACACCTGCCGAGCAGGAACAACCCTTAAAGTCTAAATTAAACCTTAAAGCAAGTCTTTTTGAAGAAGTGAGGTACAGTCAAAATGTGCTCATAAAAAAAAGAAAAAACACTCACTCACAAGATCTAAAACTCAAATGAGTCCTTAGAAACATACACACTCACACACACTTTACAGTTCTCAGGCTTTTAGCTTGCTTGGTTGCAGGCCTGTGAGCTGTGTCACATTTGTGGGAACTTATATGAAATATAAATATACTATATGCCAGGAAAATTTGTTAGGACCGGTGGCCAAGTGTCTTTTTTTTTTGGATGGATGTGTCTTGTCACTAATGCCTAGTTCATACTCCGTGATTTTAGCCCTGATTTTCTGCTATTCGACATTTTTTGGAGCTCCCGACAAAAGCCCCAGATCAGAGGCAAATCCGCGTTGGCTCAGCGCTCGAGCAGTGAACTGTTCAAAGGCACGTCGGTGCATCGCAGACACATCCCAGATATCTAGCATGCTAAATATCTGGCAGGGAGCTACAGCCAATGAGAGCTCCAGACACGAGTTGAGGGGAAACCTGGATGAGGAGGGGTCGTCTGTAACAATAGGAACTTTACTGTATATGTTGCGTTTGCAGCACGGACCAAAGTTATTGTTGCACCTATGGGTGTTGGATGTTTGCATGAATAAACAGCCCGTTTACATTCTGAGGGCATCATACCTGGGCTTTGTCACAGCCATCGGCGTTCGATATCGCCTCACAAGGCATCCTTTAGCGCCGGTATGAAACACACGAGGTGGATGGGTCCAACAAACACAAGATGTATTGTACATGTGTATAAAGCCGGATATAAATTATATACGAATTACAATGCATTTAC
>CAKAOH010026939.1:0-31744 GCA_916701665.1 Sebastiscus tertius | reverse complement strand
CCCCTATAGACCTTGTCCAGCGTATCCATGACCAGGTCCTAAGTTATGTCCTCTGTCCCTACTTTCCCACCATAGCTCCCTCCTCCCCCGGTGTCGACTCCGCCCCTTTGCAGCGCTCAGGAAGTCACAGCACAGGGACAGGAAACTACGGCCGTGGCGGGACCAACAACTACGCCACGGTGGGACCAGGCTACACCTCGAGTGGAGGTGGCGGAGACGTGTATGGCTCGGACCCCTACGTTGCGGACCCCTACCGCACCCTCCAGTACTGCCCGTCGGTGGTGGAATCACCCTACAGCAAGTCTGGACCAGCCCTGCCGCCCGAAGGCAGCCTGCAGCGCTCACCTTCCATCGACTCTATTCAGAAAGACCCCAGGTAGGATGAAAGGGGTGTGTGGGGAGTGTGTGTGTGTGTGTGTGTTTCATGGGGTTCATTGGACCACAATGTGTGCAAGATGATGGAACATACGGTGCTCAAAGGCAATTTGAAAGATCAAGTGTGACAAACAATCCATGTGGTGGAGTGTGAGAGGATTTAATAAGTTTGCCAACACACACACACACACACATGCAACTGGTATTACTATATTTGTTAGGACATTGCATTGACTTACATTCATTCCCTGGAGACCCCTCCACACACACACACACACACAAACACGCATACTGACATACAGTACATACACAGATCAATATTCCAGTCATAGTAAAGTCATCCTGCAGCAACAACTACACTCATTTCTCTCTAATATTGATCGATGATGATATGATTGATTCTGTATATTAATGTACAGCATGCATAAGAATGACTTTGATGATAGCCAATACAGCTACAGCTACCACTCACCCACAATACACTCCACCAGTTTCTTTCAGGGCTCTCTCGGATCAGGCTGAAAATAGCACTGCGTTAAAAACATGTAAGCGGCTGCTTTGATGGGGGCACGTTGCTTCAGGTACCGGTGTGAGGATGAAATACAATCCAGGGAAGCTGGTTTGACTAATAAGATTCATGAGTTTGAAAGCTTATCAGATACCAAAACACTGCACAGACATTTATACCGCTATCAGGAAGGATTTCACAACTCTCAAAAGTTCATGATGGTTGTCAACGACAATTTATCCGCTGTCTAGACAACCGTGAGCAGCAGAATTTCTGTGTTTACCTTACAAAGTGATGTACCAGGAATGAATGTGCTCTTGCTTGTATTTGATTGGCCCCACTCCAGTGTGCTGGCGGATGATGTCACATTGCGTTGCGACAACTTTTTTTTGCCGGACGACTCCAATGCAGTGGCCTCACTGAAAAAAATGAGGGTGCTGCTGTGTTTTTTCCACACAGTGCTAATGCTGATCATAATGCAGGCTTATTTCACCTAATTTGACTGATGTTATCAGGCCATTAAATAGGTGTAATCAGTCACTATAAGCTCCATGAATGTGGTTCAATAGGGACCTACTACGTTGTGAAAGTGAAACTTAGAAGCAACACGTTCTAACATGTTGTAAAACTGAATGAAACGTCACGTTTTGAACATAGACAAAAAGGCTTCTTTAAGTTTAGGCAACAAAACTACAACACTTTTAGGTTTAGGCAACAAAAAATAGTTAAATTTAGGGAAAAAAACATTGTGTTTTGGGTAAAAATAACTATGAACACAAAGAAAACTACACATTGTTGGTTTCACATGGGATGCAAACTCCTGGGTGAAATCTCTATGCTTTGTGTCCCAACGCCTGACTTCCACTTTTGCTCCTGTCATAAAAACTATGGTCACTAGAGGTCGCTGTCGTGTTCTGTTATACTTTCTTTCGGTGATCTACCATGTGAACAGATGACAAAACCTACTAGTGGGTGTAGTAGGCCCCTATTGACCCACATCTTTTGGGCAATAGCGACTGATAATGCCTTTTTAATAGCCTGACAACAGTATAATTGGCTGCTTATTCTCATCCAGACTAATGTCTCTGTATACTGGTTCACTGCATTAATGAACGGATTTTCGAATTCCTGCAAACTTCACTAATTCCCGGCAGTAAACGGCCTGTGAAGTCCACGTTTGCCTGTGCCATAAATTCCCCCGAACTGTCATTAACCTGAACTTCCATGGCAATTTACAATGCTGATTACTGGATGAAAATCTCCCTTTTCATGCAGCGGTTGTGTTAAGAAATAACAACTAATAAAATACAGTATTACTCCAGTCACACACCGGTTTCTTTAGAAGCTCCATTTCGCCTCCCTTAGTGTCACGCTGTGAGTAAAAGAGTCCTACTGGGCTGTGATCACTTCTATCCTCTTCTCTCAGCAATTAAGCAAAGCTCACTCTCCTTACTTTATTTATATATATTTCACAGGATTCTTGATATATAATTCCTTTAATTACAGAGCGAGAGGGACTGAGACGTGCGTGGATCAAGTCTCAGCAGCAGCTGTCAGTCACAGAGAGAGGGAGAGTGAGCAAGAGGGAAATACTGGGTGAGAGAGACAGTGAAAGAGATGAAAGAATAAAAGAGAGAGGATGGGAGGGAATTATTTAAAACAATGGCAAAGAAAGGGAAAGCGACTGGATGACATAGACATAGATGAACATGCGATCCTCAAGATTCTTCAATCTTGTGAAGTTGTATGAAGTATCTGATAATGAGGTCATGACGGTTTATTATTAATGTAATCTGATTGACTGGCTCAAGACGGCCTTCTTGTTTCACACAAACACAAATTATCTCCAATGTTCCCTCTCAATATTTATAGGTTGGATTTAACTTTTCAAATGATCAGAATCGCCAAAATGTATATTTTCTTTGTTCAGTTATTGACTGTGTGGAATAAACACAGTGACTCAGTGACTTTTTTTTCCTATTCACATCAGGTTTGTGAAGCCTTTGTTGTTTGCGCTCTGTTGCAGTTTGTTGTTTGTATACACAGAAAATTCCTTCTGAATTCAGCAAAAGGCAAAGCAATAATATATGTTCTGTTTTCTTTAAGGTGTATCTACAGTATATATACCAGCCGGTTTTGTGACAAAAGGCACACGAGTCACACAACAACAACCTAAACACTTGCAACAGTAGGTAGAAATAAGTTTATCAAAGAGACGCTGTGGAAAGAAGAAGCAAGAAGTGAGCCAAGATGAAAAACACACATACAGTATAGTGCACATAATGATGTGGATATGAAAACAGATATTATGGCAATAATATAGTGGAAAAATAAGGGAAAAAAATACAGTGCCATGCACATCAGAGAACCGGGAATGTTAATGTGTATTAAGGGATAATCCTGTACATGTATTCATCTATTTATATAGTTGGGAAGCTAGTTTTCATACATTAGGTAGTTGCAGCCATTCATTACTGTGCATTATGGATGACAGCTTTTAAATCTTCGCTGCCTTTACTGCCTAATCTGCTTGAACAAAGGCAGTGAAAACATGTAAAAGTTAATTGCACTATTTAGTCTAAATGGGACGGCAAATCTCAGTTTCATTGCATATAACTTCTATGGAGTTTTATCAACCTTTTTATTTGTTTCTGGTTCATCAAAACATGGCTAATGGCAGTCTCCCTGACAGCCTAATATTGATGTAATATACCTGTAGGGCATTTAGATTTTCATAGCTACCATTCACATCACACCCATCTGAGACACTCTTTGCCAAAACCCTTTCAGTATATTATTTATCTTGAGTGAAGAACTTATTGAAGTTGTGAAAAAACATCATCACAACCATGTTATTTACAATAGAACAGCTTTAACCACAGCAGGCTCAAGTTTTGATATTTTTGCATTACTTTAACTGTTAAAACTGAGGCTCTGTAGATAATAGAGAAGCTGGTTTAGGAAGTAAATGTAGTTTGCAAAGACAGACTATTATCTTTACTGTACTTGCAAGAAAGTGTTTATTATTGGCCCACTGGAGCAACTTAGAGAAGACACTTTGTTTCCCTTCCTGCTTCACACTTCACTGTAAGTACACAGGACCAGAAAGACATCTTGTTTTTCCTCCTTTTACACTTTATTTTAGACAAAGATTACAAACCAGTGTGTCTACTCAACCACTGTTAGAAAATGCAGCCATTTTGTGCACAGTTCCAATATTTTGAGAGCTCCTTTGTGTGTTGAGCGCCCCCTGCAGAGTACAATAAAACCTTATTTAATTAAAAGTTACCAAGTTATTCATGACTATTTTAAAATTGTAGACTTTACTAGCTGGAGCCTGGTGGTGTGGAAATGCTTAAGACTCAGCGTGTTGTTTGCTTTTATTAATTTGGGCCAGCCATGACGAACTCCGAGTCATTTAGAACAACAGGTAGCCAAGGTGCAGAAAACCAGAAAAGAGAATGAGTGGATTTAATTAGCAGCAGTCCGTTGTTGCAACCCAGTCCCAAAAACTGTATCCCTGTAAATATGACCACCAATATGACCTTATGTCTGTAAGTACAAAGGGACAAATGACATATGCACTTTGATTTTGGTATCAGTCTAACAGACACTCAATCCAGGTATTTCAAGTAGAGCAAAAATGAAAGTAATACTGATTTACAGTTTTGTTATTTAAATTGGCATGATGAAATACATTAAAGAGGACCTATTATGCTAATTTTCAGGTGCATACTTGTATTTTGGGTTTTTTCTAGAAAATGTTTGCATGTTTTAATGTTCAAAAACACTTTATTTTTCTCATACCGGCTGTGCTGCAGCAACTCTTTTCACCCTCTGTCTGAAACGCTCTGACTGAGCTCCTGCCCCGCCCTCTCAACAAGCCCAGCCTGCTCTGATTGGTCAGCTGGCCCACTCTGTTGTGATTTGTCAACCGAACCAAACTCTTCGGACTCGCTAACCTGCTAACTAGTTTGAGGTCATGCCAAACTAGCTGCTAAGCAGGTATTATGCAAATGTGTTACTTGGTGACATCAATACGTTACGGAAGAAAAGGCAGGACTTCAAGAAAGGCATTTCAGGCAGTTCAAGAGCAGTGTTTTTGTGGGAGAGAGAAACTCCCTTTGGCGTGGACTTTAGGCTTAGTAACTTTGCAGACCTTTTACAAAAAAATATATAACACAAATATACTGTAAATGAACAGTATTTACTTTCACAAAATGCATTAAAAAAGTTACACTCTGAAAGTATTTTTGCAGCTTCATGTAACTATTGTAGAACAGGATGCAGTGACATGTGTCTGTTGCTCTTTTAGTGCAATATGAAAGCACACATTTCCTTTCATTATGTCCCTGTTGTCTTCCTCTACTCTGCCCATTTATAGTCTTAATGAGATGTTAATTCAACAACAATTAATGGTCTTGATTTCATTTCTGAGTCACACTAAAAGGTCTTTAGATTCTTATTGTTATAGGATTATACTGTATATCATATACTCTTAATATCGTTGAATTGGCACTACGTGTAACATTTCTCTTTGCCAGAAGGTTAATGACCTCCTACTCAAACTTCACTCTCTCCCTTGCTGTAATTGGACCTAGCTGAGCTTACATGAAGTGCTAAATGAGTTAGCAGCAATTAGATACAAGGAACACTCTGAGTGAGGCCAGAGGTTATGCCTATATGTCTGTGTAAGTGTGCAGTGTGTGTTTTAAAAAGACTATATTTTTGTTTTACAACACATCAGCACATTCTGTGCCTAACTTGTGCACGTTACTGTATTATGTGTTTGTGCGTGTGTGTGTGTGGCAGCTAGTAACGCAGTTAGGGGCCATTACAGTTGCAGTAGAGTGAGCACGCTAGAGCAGAGGTGACGACAGCAACACAAAGAGAAAACTCAATAACTGCTAATGGATGGGAGTGAGGAGGAAGAGAGGAAGATGCGATAGATAAGGGGAGGGAGGAAGGAGTGGTGAAGATGAAGCTAATAAGAAGGGAGGGAGGTAAATGAACACAGCGGGAGAGGGGGAAGGAAGGGAGGAAAGGAGGCACATGAAGAAAAAGAGGTGGGAAATATAGGGAGGACGGGGATTTGAGGGTGATAGATAGATGAAGATCAAGATGGAGAGAGGTGAATAAATAGACAAAAGAATGAGCAGAAGTGAGGAGAGAGACAGAGCGTAATGTAGATAAGTGTCGCCCTTCATTGTTTTGTTTGTGTGTTTTCCTTTAAGCTCTCTCCGTGAAAAGAGATTCCCACCCCCACTGGCTTCCCCTCTTAAATTGAATCTTAAAAAACAATGTAGGGAGCAAGATGAAGAAGAAAATGTCGAGAACAGACCTATTGAACCAATAAAAGTAAGGGGAAGGCAAAAACCAATAATGAAGGAAAAGAAAAAGGAACAAATAAAGGGGATTAGGGGAATCTTAAGTGAGGGAAGAAAGCACAGAGAGACATTTGTTTAGGGAATAAGGGAGACATACCTTGAGGGATCGAAGAAAGAAAGGAGCGAGGGAACAACGGTAGTGGGGGTTTTGTGAGAGGATTGGAGAGAGAGAGAGATGAACATTAGCTTGGGAAGGATGGGAGTTAGGGAACACGGAGGTGGGGGCTATACATCAGATACGTCATCCAGAGTAGGCTTACATGACCACGCCCCTTTTTGGGTAAAAACAATCCTGTGTCCCTCAGGGGAGTGGGAGGCTTCTGCAGTAATACAGTCATAAATGAATGTTATAGGAGCATCAGGCTGTCGTCTCCAATTAAATCTCAGCCTATAGATCAAACAGTTGGCTATTAACACGTCGGTTGATTACAGACAACATTCGGCTTAACGGGATTCAGTAATATATATATATATATAGAAGTCTGGATAAGCAATATCCGGCCACTGTGTTGGACGGGGGAAGACTGAAGGGACATGACGGCAATCAACCTTAATTTATTTAGGTATCGAGAACACTCGGTTTCAGGCAAGGTCGCAAAATAATTATTAGACATGTTTATAGAACAAACGTTTGTATAACGAGAGATGAATGCATGTAATTTGTCAAATTTAGAATCCAAATATACGTCAAATTGCATTGAAGTCTGTGGGATCTTTGGTTTTCTTTCCCCCAAAAGGGGGCACTGAATTGACTTTTTGAGAAGTACTCATACTGTATATGCCATTCTGATGTATTGGTTGTTGTTACAAAGCTTACAGTAGGAGTTTAGGTGAAAAAAAACATCATGAACGGGGACTTACAGTAAGTGAAGGGAGTTTAGTGTGGGGGAAAAAGCAAAAAAAAAAGTTGTAACATCGTGATCAAAAAGGAGATTGCAGTGTTGTTTCAACTGTGGGGGTGTGCTTGACTTATCTCATCAAACACTCAGTCAGCCTGAAACGTAGACACACCACTTCAAGATAAGGTAAATCCGACTCCCCTCATTTAAATCAAACTCTCCTCATTTATCTCCACAAATCCAAAATGTATTCCCCTGCAGCAATAGCGGTTGGAGTGTTAGAGATGTTCGAAGACAGAAAAGCTCCCCCCCGTGCCCCCGTTATGTGCTAGTTGCAATAGAGCTGCTGACACGAAATTGCTATTTACAGTACATTGATATGATGTGATCTGGTATGACATGTCATTGTCACCGCTCGCTATTTACTGACAGTGTTTGTTGGCTCGGAGCCCGAACACATCGCTCTATTTATGGACAATCTGCAATGGTCAGCGGTGACTCTGTGCATGTTTGTAGGGGTGTGTGTGTGTGTGTGTGTGTGTGCGTGTGTGTGTGTGCGTGTGTCTGTGAATGGGATGTGTGTGTGTCCAAGGCTGTGTCAAAGGCAGGGCTGTGGAGACAGTATATGTGTGTGTGTGTGTGTGTGTGTGTGTGTGTGTGTGTGTGTGTGTGTGTGTGTGTGTGTGTGTGTGTGTGTGTGCCTGGCATTCATATGTGATAGCATAGAGCTGATACATTGCATTCCCATGTGTCACACTGTCAGTCTGAAGGACACTGATATGTCATTGTATGTGTGTGCTTAAGAAACAGAGAGAGAGAAGTGTTATGCAGTGATTGATTACACTTGTTATTACTAGTATGTATGTTTATTTATGTGCACGTGTGTGTGTGCATGTGTGTGCGTGAGTGAGAGAAACGTAGCGGCTTGTATTCCCTCCTTGTAAACCATTTGCTGTTTGTACAAGTACATTGCTCTGTGTTGGATACATATGGTTTATGTATGACTCTACAGATGGGACACCTACTTTAGATGGAAATTGAGGCACTGGCAGCCATGTGTGTGCATTTGTGTGCATGTGTGGTATAGGTCTCGACCATAGGATTACATTCAGACCAGAGATCCCATACTGACTTAAGTGAAAGTAAGACCCACTCATGTCAACAGTTTACAATACGATGCACCTGGGGAATTCTACTGTGTAAAGTGGACACAGATTATGTTCCTTTGGCATTTATGTGGAGTTATTCTCCGCTGTGCTGTGTACACAGCTGTGTGACAGTTGGACAACAGTACTTAACTGCTTGTTTGCTTGGTAACAAGCACTACCTTTATCTTGCATATGTATTATGCTTCTTCATAGACCACGTTTTTGCTGGATTAGTCCTTCCACAACTTTGTCACACAACAAAACCTGCAACCTATTTACAGCTTAAGCTGTGCTTTTGGCTTCAATAGTGACGAGGGCTGTTAATCTATTAAAATATTTAATTGCATGATTGCCCATAGTTAATCGTGATTAATCACAAATTAGATCACATTTTTGTTCATCAATTCAAAATGTACATTAAAGGGAGATTTGACAAATATTTAATACTCTTATCAACATGGGAGTGGGCAAATATTCTTGCTTTATACAAATGTATGTTTATATTTATTATTGGAAATCAATTACCAACACAAAACAATTACAAATATTGTCCAGAAACTGAAGGTACATCATTTAGCTTCGGAACAGTTGTTTTGGTCTGCACCAGAGTATGATTACTGCATTCATGACTGACCCAACGTACCGCACCAGGGGTTGAGCCGCACTAGACTTTGATTAAAACAGACTAAAAGTTGTGAATTCGCCCAATATGTCAGATTGCTGCATTAACATAGTCAGTGAGCTACCCAGTTCTATGATACATTAAGATACTAATCGACTGTGGGTTTCCACAACAAGCGTGCTAATATGCACCAGAGACACTAATTAGTTTGTGGCCCATTAAGTGCATCAAATACTTAAAAAACATTAAAATAGTTTGATTTGACCATGGCTTGTTCTTGCCTATATTAGCATATTCTGATTGATGGAATTTGGGGAAAAACATTAATGAAAAGATGCCGTGGTAAGAATGAAAGTAAATTATTGTTGAAATGTAGCCATTGGTATGCATTTAATTAGATGTATGTATGTGTGCTTGTGTCAGTGTTCAGTTAGTTTGAAAGTAATACAAGAGAGAGGGGGTTGGAATGCTTCAGCACCATGGACAGAGACACAAAGCAACATTGGGTCATAACGTTTCAGCACTATGGACAGAGACACAAAGCAACATTGGGTTTTAAAGTTTCAGCACCATGGACAGAGACACAAAGCTACATTGGGTTTTAAAGTTTCAGCACCATGGACAGAGACACAAAGCAACATTGGGTTTTAAAGTTTCAGCACCATGGACAGAGACACAAAGCAACATTGGGTCATAACGTTTCAGCACTATGGACAGAGACACAGAGCTACATTGGGTTTTAAAGTTTCAGCACCATGGACAGAGACACAAAGCAACATTGGGTCATAACGTTTCAGCACCATGGACAGAGACACAAAGCTACATCGGGTTTTAAAGTTTCAGCACCATGGAGAGGGACACAAAGCAACATTGGGTCATAACGTTTCAGCACCATGGACAGAGACACAAAGCTACATTGGGTTTTAAAGTTTCAGCACCATGGAGAGGGACAGACTGTGAGACTGTTGTTACTGCTGTTAATACAGCTGCTGCTACTTGTACCACTTGTTCTAACTCTACCACTGTATACACATAGTGCACCCTAGCAACCATGAACTATTTTCTACCTGTGACCACGCACACTAGCAACCGTCTTGCAAAAAATAGATAAAGCAACATAAACATTTAAGTAATAATGAATTATGAGTTAAATATGATACAGAATAAAACATGGATCATAAAATACAATGTATTGCTTTGTAGTAACAAATGTGGCTTATTTGTCCTTTTACAAGTGATTTTCAAATATTATATTTAACCAGACCCAAGGATTGCACATTTTTTGGCAACAGATCTGCATTTCTTAAGAAAATGAGCATTTTTCATGAGCAAGTTACAGGATATTTTTTTAAAAATACCTGTTGCTCATGCATGAGTAACAATGTATAGCAGCTTCCAGATGACTCTAAGAATACAACCATGTCTTGTTTTGTAAATAGTGGATATTTATTTAGTTATGGTGCATGTATGTGGATCTTTAGTTAATGAGGAAGTTCATGAAGGATACACTCGGGAAAGATTATTGAAAAGTTGAATCCATTTTCTGTCTGTTCTCTGCCTCCGGGGGATAACGGTGGTTCTTAGAAAGAGAACTCAGATGTTTAACCTCACAAAGATCAACTGCCTGACTGAAAGACAGATAGAGGGGAAGGACAAAAAAAGGATCGAGCCAGTCAGTCCTTTTTGTCCTTTGTTATTAATCTTTGCTCTATACATCCAACACAGAAAATGAGAAGGAGAGAGAGGGAAAAAAAATGATGTGGCAATGAGAGAAAGATAAAGAAAGATGAAAGAATGGGTTAGTAAGTGGATGACTCAGGGAGAGAGAGCAAGGGAGGGAGGACAGTAAGGGTGAGAGAGGCACTGTCACGGGGTGAGCGAGGGATTTAAAGAAAGAGGGAGGAAGGAAGGAAGAGAGAGAGAGAGAGACAGATAGAGGAGAGAGGACACACTCTATTGGCTCTCAGCACGGCCCAGGGGTAATTTCCTCTCCACATGAGAAATGCATGCTGGGATATGGAATCACCTCCAAGGGAGGGTAATGATGCATTGCCAGAACCTTGGCCCTGAGGCACAGCTGTGCGTATGTGTGTGTGTGTGTGTGTGTGTGTGTGTGTGTGTGTGTGTGTGTGTGTGTGTGTGTGTGTGTGTGTGTGTGTGTGTGTGTGTGTGTGTGTTTGTGTGTGTGTGTGTGCATCTGTGCCCTGGCCATCATCCCTGCCTGTTCTGGGTAAATTGCCCATTGTAGTTATTTTCCTTTTCTGGGGTGGCCTATCTGTTTGTGCGGGCGTGCGTGTGTGTGTGACCTTGGGATGATAACAACCCTGCGTGTCTGCCTTCTTCTCTGCTACGGTGAGCTTCCCCCTAAATCTGAGGCCTGGGAGATAGAAGGATATAGACCAAAGAGAGACAGACAGACAGATAAATGTAAACAGAGACACAGTTATACACATTGACAGTGAAGCATGTGTGTAGGTCATAGGCTGTATAAGAAGTGGACGTGGTTACCGTGACGTCACCCATTGGTTTGTGGACTTTTTGAAGCCTGGAGTTAGGCATTTTGGCCATCGCCATCTTAGTTTTTGGCCAGCGCCATTTTCTTTTTTTTGCAACCATACGTGACATGAGAGGGTAGAGCTTAGTACAACGGAACGCTGAATAACGTAGTATGACACTAACACTTTCATGAGCTGAAAACACACTGTGAAAGGGTTAAAGTTCTACAACAAAAAAGGCTGACAACACCCAGACACCCAACAACGCCGTGGTAGTGACCAGTCAATCACAAGGTAGCCACGCCCTAAAGCATCCCCTGCTTTATGGTCTATTTGACTCTAAATGGGACCATAATTTACTAAATGAACATCATGCTGTATTGAAGAAGACTTGAAACTAGCGATTGAGACCGTAAACTCATGTTTACAATGTTTACTGAGGTAATAAATCAAGTGAGAAGTAGGGTCATTTATATAATATACATATACAATTGGACTTATTTTGCAAACAGAACCAGAGGAGTCGCCCCCTGCTGGCTATTAGAAAGAATGCAAGTTTAAGGCACTTCAGCAGTGGCTTCACATTTCAAACCCCGGAGGTCGCACACTAGTGGAGACAGACAACAGAGACACACTTATACATATTACATTAACATTGAAGCATGCAGGTACATGGAAACAATTGGCACATCGATCAGATTCACACATACACATAAGTACAGGCTAATAAGTAGATGATATTTGGTTGTCAAGCAGTGAGAAATACGAATTGAAAGCATGGAATTAATTGTTTTTACTGTTTCAGTGTGGTTGAAGGACGTTTCCTCATTGTGTGTGTGTGCAGTATGTGTGTGGGTGTGCGCTAATGTGTGCAGTCGGTAATGAATCTGCCATGTTCTTTTGATCCAATCATTGCATTATTGTTTTTTATGGTAATTACTGCCACGAAAAATTTCTTCGATTAACATCCGTCAAACCTTTCACACATACACAGGAAATGCAAATGCACCTATTCAGCGCTAGAACTAATCTATAGTGTATGAAAATTGGTTGATATATGAGGTGTTTTTCAGCTGCTTCACACTCAAAAGTATGGCAATTGATGCTTCCCATCTCCTCCCCCTCCCACCACCTCCCTGCCGTTCTGTCTCATGACACTGGCGGCATTTGGGAGGGATTATGGGAAAATGTCACACCAGCAGAATTACTGTATATCTTTTCTCATCCCCACGCCTCACTTCACCTCGCCTCTCCTCTAGCACACACTTGAGAGCAACACGCTTAGCCATACTCTATCTACAGATTTGTACTGGTAGCACAAATATTACCATTAGGGCTGTCCAACTTAAATTTTAAATCATGATTATTCATGTGATTGTCCATAGTTAATCGTGATTAATCGCAAATTAATCAAAATGCACATTAAAAGGGAGATTTGTCAAATAATTAATATCCTTATCAAAATAGTAGTGGGCAAATATGCTTGCTTCATGCAAATACATGTATATATTTATTATTAGAAATCAATTAACAACACAAAACAATAACAAATATTGTCCAGAAACCCTCACAGGTACTGCATTTAGCATAAAATATGCTCAAATCATAACATGGCAAACTCAAACAGGCAAAACAACAGCTGTCAGTGTGTCAGTGAGCTGACTTGACTCTGACTTGCCCCAAACTGCATGTTATTATCATAAAGTGGGCATGTCTGTAAAGGGGAGACTCGAGGGTACCCATAGAACCCATTTACATTCACAGATCTGAGGTCAGAGGTCAGAGGTCAAGGGACCCCTTTGAAAATAGCTCGGCAAGGTTATTCCTCGTCAGAATTTAGCATAAGTTTGGGGCGTTATTTAACCTCCTTCTCAACATGCTAGTATAACATGGTTGGTACCAATGGATTCCTTAGGTTTTCTAGTTTAATATGATGTCAGTATCTGAGTCCACTACAACCTCACAAAATTGTAAGTTGTGTTAATGTGTTAAAGAAATTAGTGGCGTTAAAACAAATTTGTGTTAGTGCGTTATTATCGCTTTGACAGCCCCAATTACCATCAATATCAATTTTAACAGATTGTTAGGCTGATAATGGCTATCTTAGCATCCATTCAAGATAATTTAGAAACATTCAATGTCTTATTTACCTACTTGGAGAAAACTACAAAAAGCCAAATTGTCCCTATTATGTTGCTTTTACGTCTTTTTACAATAAATTATATTATTATTATTATTATTATTATTTAATTGTGGAGTACTTTAAAAATTCTGTTAACACTGGGGCAGAATCTTTTCCAAGCATATCTTATGAAACTGATTTGTTAATAGTACCAGTTGAGACAAGTTTTTCTCTATATGGATCTCTGGGTACCACTCAGTATGAGTATAGACTACACCTAATATGTATGCTGGCAGAATTCAGTTCCATGTACAGCACGGCGCTATCACTATAACTGCCCTCATGAGAGAGCGCCACTACGATTTTATTTTCCCTTGGACTTCCGTGCAGTCTTGCATGAACTCAGCACTATCGACTTTACACTCAGAGAAATGTATCTTGTCTTTAATTACCTCTTTTATTAACATCCGCCACAGACATTAATGTCAAGCGGTTGTACATCTTGCATGCCACTGCTATCTTTGCGCAGGGCTCAGTCTTCCATGGGGCTGCAGATGTTAAGGTCAGTGAGTTGTATATCTCATGTCCAGGAGAGGGATCTTGACCTTTCAGCTGAGTTGCTCGCAGGAAATCAAGCGTCGAGTGCTTGTTATTGGGCCCAGCGGGACTCAGTAATGACCAGGGAACTAAAATAAAGCTGAAATTGGGAGGTAAGAATACGAAAAGAGGAAAATAAGTTTATGAAATAGAAAGGTAACTTCTGCAAAAATGAAATGTAGAAGGAGTAGGGTCGTTGTGCTCATTTGAAATTATGATTAGAATAATCTCTTATCATAGGGGATCACATTTAGCCATGCTGCCGTGTCGGTATCCACCAGCTGCAGAGGCACAAAAGCACCTGCATATTATAATCATCTCATAATACATCCCTGTGGAAGTGCGCTTACTGAAATAAAACACTTACATGCCCACTCACACATATGCACACAGAAACTCAAACCAATATTGTTCTTAATCTAAATTTCTAGTTGGCGTGCTAAATAAAGATGACTGACTTACAGGTGTGTTTCCGAACACTACATAAGGATAAAGCAGCAGCAGCTAAGTGGGCGAGGGAGGAGGCTATTTTTAAGTCCATGCTTACTTTTTTATCAGTCACATGCTGTTGTTTGAACCTTTTTTTATTTGCCTCCTTGTAAGTTACTGCTTTCTTTTTGCCCTCCATGAGATTTCACTTTGCTTCTTGGCTCAGAAAGAAGACTTTCAAATAACATTTTGACACATTTAACACTTAAATTCTCCAGTGAGGCGCTTTAAAAAGCTGAGAGTTACTGTCAATATTGTAGTAGAATGGAGAGGGACAAAACACATATTGTAAGAAAAGCTCCATAAGCTGTATTCAAACTTGCAAGATCATGGCCTGTGACTGGGAGGTCATTGCTTCGATCCCCAGACTGTCAGGAAAAATCTGGATAGGGAGGTGAAACAGCACTTGAACCTCCCTCTTTACCACTCACCACTGTAGTGCCCTCAAGGAAGGCCCCTCACTGTTCCAGCGGAGCTGCTCGGTGGTCACCAGATCAGGTTGTGTGAGTGTGCATTGGAGTGTTGTTTGAAAAGCATTCATGCACTAAATCTACATCGGTTAAATAAAGCTTAACAACACAGATTAAAGGTGCAGTGTGTAGGACCTGGCGGCATCTAGCAGTTAGATTGCAGATTGCAGCCAATTGAAACTTCTCCCATGTGCCAAGCGTGTAGGAGAACTACGGTGGCTGAAGCGAAAACGTGAAAATGCGAATGGCCCTATCTAGAGCTAGTGTTTGGTTTGTCTATTCTGGGCTACTGTAGAAACATAGCGGCCATCTCTGTGAAGAGGACCCATTTCGTATGTAGATATAATCGGTCCATTCTAAGCTAACAAAAACACAACAATTTGTAATTTCAGTTGATTCTAGAAAAAACATACTTATTCATATTATATTCCATTTCTGCCATTAGATCCCCCTAAATCAGGCGATTACACTGTTGTCAGGCTATTAAATAGCCGTTATCGGTCACTATAAGCACCATAGATGTGGCTCAATAGGGGCCTAATGCACCCAATAGTAGGTTTTATCATCTATTCACATGGTAGATCACCAAAATAAGGTATGAAAGAAGACAACAGCGACCTCTAGCAACCGTAGTATTTATGACAGGAGCAGAAGCAGCAGCTGTAACTCTTTGGGGTGGAGGTTGGAGGCGATAGATGGGACACAAACACCAGGGTTTTTGACCAGGAGGCTGGGGTTCGCATCCCGTGTGAAACCAAAAACATGTAGTTGTCTTTGTGTTCACAAGCGTTAGTTTTGCTATCACTTTTGAAACATAATGTAGTCATTTTAAGCCAAAACATAATGTTTTTTTCCCTAAACTTAACTAAGTGTTTGTTGCCTAAAGCAAAAAAAAGTTGTAGTTTTGTTGCCTAAACCTAAAGATACCTTTTTATTTGTGTTCAAAATGTAACGTTTCATTCAGTTTTACAATGTTTTAGAACATGTTACGTTAAGTTTGCTTTCACTTTTACAATGTAGTAGGCTTAGTAGGCGCCTATTGACCCACATCTATGGTGCTTATAGCTACCGATAACACCTATTTAATAGCCTGATTACATGTGAATAGGGTGCCTAAATATTACACACTGTTCCATATAATTGATGACACAGTGCTGAGGGTAGCCATTGTCAAGAAGCCACACAATAGTTATTTACCATGTGGAGAAACACCATGTAAAAATAAGTGTTCAGCTGTCTCGTTATTCCTTTCATTATTTATTTTCATCCCGGGAAACTCTCCGGTTTTGATCATAGACCCCCCACTTATGATCTGCAGCGTCAAGCCAATTTTTTCATCGAGTCATGACAAAGTAACTCTCATGCGTCCTAGGGGTGCTGACTCAATTTAGAAACACTCCTCCATCACGCATCCATCGCTCCATCTCTCTCCATCTCTCCATCACACTTCTGCAGGTAGGAAAAAGCTCGACGGCAATGATGGGTTGGGAGGTGTATGCGTTCATCCAGCACCCGCAGTGTTTTCTCCCTCTCTCTCTGCCTAAACACACAGTTCTCCTACACTCCCCCCTGTTGTCCTTTGTGTCTAATAAAGCAGGCTGTCTATTCTGCTTCTCTTTTTTAAATATTTCCACTCTCTCCCACACTTTCTCTCTTTCTCTCTCTGTAGCTCTCTTCCCCTCTATCAGTCTTTCTACCTCTTTTCGCTGCAGGGTATGAAGCAATTCCTAAGGCTCTACTCACTGTGCTGACGATAGTCCTTCGTGTATGTTTGCATTCGCATTTCTGTCTGCACCTATGTGTGTATTCATGTGCTTTCACCTCCTAATATCAATGAAGGCTGTCCTGCCAGCCAGACAGATGCTTCATCCTGTCCATGACTCAAGTGAAACTTTAATCTTGGTAGAATGATGGCAGGAAGAGAGAGTGAAAGACGGAGATAGCGAGGGAGAAGTAGTTTGGAAGAGGAGGAGAGAGAATGGTGAATTGAGGAATAGACTGGCCCTCGTATGAGTCATCGGAGAAGGTTGTTGGTGTCGTCTTACCCCTCTTAGTAAAGGCGTGTGTATGTTGAGTACATGTGTGTGTTTCTGTGGGCATTGGCACATGCTGTAATAGGCGCGTTCATGCGTGATCATGTTTGCTTTTCCCTTGTGTACATTTTGTACTTTTTCGTGTGTTTGCCTGAATCACTTCACTGATTTTGCGCTCTTGAAATGCCATTTGTCACCGCCAAGGCCTGAATCTCATGAAATGCAGACCTCATATGTACGTCAGGTTACATCAATATTATAGGCAAGTTTTCATGCCAGTTCTGTTGCATTTAACACTGTCAGAATTATCAGTCTACTCTAAGGGAAAAGAGTAATAATGCAACCTAAGAGTAGAGTATTAACCTTTTTTTTTTTTTACAAAATATATGGTACATCTCAGTGTTCTCACTGAAAATACATTTTGCAAATAATTTTGGGCAATTTTAGCTAAAAGTGTTCAATTATTTTCTTTTTTTATAGCTGTCACAAAGCCGTCAATTGCTCAAGCTAGGTTATAATTCCACTCCTATTCCATCATGGGTTTTGCTTTCACACTGACAATCATTTAACAAGGATGGGTGAACATGTGGAAAATAAAAGTTCTCTTACCCAATGATACCACTTTGGAGAACGCAGTCATGTGTGTCATTGAAAGGTTGCTCTGTGAATATCAGGCACCCAAACCTCAGATCACGCTGATTAAAAGGGTGGAAAATAAACAATCCTGGCTGTCACCCACATTCCTCTAAGGAGGGAGCCGGTGTTTGTATAGCGGTGTATTTATTGCTGTGAAATATTTCATTTTTACTTCATGTGTAGTGAACCAAGTGTGAATATAGTCTGTCATGTTGCATGAGCGCAGCCATGTTGAAGATGCTTCTATTGCACAACTCTATTCCTTATTCCTCTCTTTCCTCTATCCCCTCCTATCCTCCAAGTGGATGACTGCTTTTAGTCTCACTTAATCCGCTTTTGAAGGTTGTATTCATGTGAATGTGTGTGTGTGAGTGCTTAAGCGCGCACGTTCTCACATGGAAAACTTCAAAATATTTAAATGCAGCTGGCTGTTTTTGCGAGACACTACATCCCCGCAATATAATCATCAGAAATATCACAATCACAACAGTGTCATTCCAATCATCCTACTAATCCTCATTATCATCATCTGCTTTCTGTCGCGCACGTAGCAGAATCAGTCCATAAGACATCACAATCATTGCTGCCATCAATCTCCGATGCGTGAGATGTCACGATCACATCTTGTTTGTCTCTATTATTCATTTTATATCGTGTTTTGTTGTCACATTCATATTTTATCCCTACCATCTTCTTACTCTAAATGTCGTCATCTCCACTCTCAGCATCCTCACGAGCGTGTTCTTTGTATTGCCTTGCACGGATTTTACTGCTACCACTTCTCTGCGCTGTATTATTACCTCAGTATGAACTAATGAGAATAGCAGGTGCATAAGCTAATCACTGGTTTATTAGTTTTTCTTCTCTCTTGCGTCACCTCGCTGATTACACTATCTCTCTCTCTCACACACAAACACGGCGCACACAAGGCAATACTGAAATATTAATATGCCCACACCTAAACTCACACACGCCCAAGGAGAGTTTAGTCACCTCAAGATGAAAGCTCAAAATTACCCTGTAATGCCTGGACAGAGGCAGATCAAAATGAATTATGGGGTTAGATATATAAGAGCTGTGCAGCTACCTGTTCTCTAAAGGAATTGTTTGGAAATACTTTTACAACAGCAGACCTTGAACCAGGGAGTCTGATAGTACAACAAGCTTATAGTGATTATTTCAGTGTATAAATGGGTGCGAAGGGGCAAATGCTGCTCCTGGCTACTTTAACGGCACACATGGATGCATTACTGAGTGGGCCGACCACAGGTCCATAAACCTGAGCCTCTGTGTGAAGTTACTTTTCTTCATTTTTCTTGTTAGAGAGCCAAAAAGATCAGTCCGAAGTCGTTTTGGAGAACTGAATAATTTCCCTTCATGTTCACTTTAGAGGTGACACAACAAAGAACCCATCATCATTACACACTCGAAGGGAGTGAGTCAGTGTGTTTACATGCACTTAAAGGGTAACTTTTTTCAACCTGGACCCTATTGTGCCATGTTTTTGTGTCTAACTGACTAATAGGGACAACAATTTCTGAAATTGGTCCAGTATTGAGGGATAACGCTGTAGACGGCAGCAGCTCGAGGGCTGCAATACAGTGCAATTGGGGCAAGTTGGCACCATCATTTACGTCCGTTTAATGTGCTTGTTGACAGGCTCTGATTGTTATTATGAGTGTCTGACATTATGGAAAGAGTCTCGCTCAAGGAGAAGTCTCGTTCTGAAATCTGGCGAGGTGACGTGTTGCCGGAAGACAACGATGGAATAGTGGAATATATCCATGGTGGAAACATGAGTGCCAGCCGGGCAGAGTTTGATGTGTTGGAGTACAGAAAGTGTAGCTTAGTGTAAAATATTTTCAATGTCAGGCTGAATATTTAGATGATTTCCACAATATGGATGAGATCTTTAAATCTGATGGCCGCTCCGAGTGTATATATATATATTCAGATTTCACAACGAGACTCCTCCTTGAGCGGGACTTGGATACAATAAAAAACAGACTGGGTCAAGTGAAAGGTAAGGAACAACATTTTATTTCTCTGTAGGGTCATTTCCATAATGTTGTCAGACACTTCTAATGACAATCTGAGCCTGTCAGTGGCAAAAACAAGCACTTGTAGTGAACGTAACTTTACATTGACGCTGCTCAGCTCGTTTCGCGGTTGTCGGTTACAGTGTTGTCCTTCATTATTACACGGCTTTGTTGAATACTCAATTCTGATTGGTCAATCACAGCGTTCTACGGTCTGTTATTTCTTAACAACAGACCGCTGCTATATAACATATTGTTGCTATGTATGCAATTCTGTTGTCGGACTCTAAAGGACCATTTTTGTGTGAAATTGTTGATTTCTTAAGTTAGTGGCCGTGTAATAAGTAGGATAATGTACAGCTAGATGGTCATTGTTGTGAAATAAACCCCTTCTGTTGTGGTTCATTTCACAACAATGACCGGCTCACTGTACATTATCCCTTACATACTGGACCAATTTCAGAAATGATTGTCCCTATTAGTCAGTTTGACACAAAAACATGGGAAAGTAGGTCCAGGTTGAAAAAAAACAAAGTTCCCCTTTAAGTAACTGGGTTATTTTTTCCAGTAATCTTGTTTCTTAAATGTCATGTTAATGAGAAGCCCAATTTCTATTTTAGGGTGACCCACACAAACACACACACATAGTATGGGAAAACAACATAGTTCAGACAGTTGACATCTGCTAGTGTGTGTGTGTGTGTGTGTGTGTGTGTGTGTGTGTGTGTGCTGTATGCGCGTGATCATGTAGCCCAGAGTTTAGGCCCATTACACACCCAGCACACTGGAAATGTCAGTCTCCCTCTCTGCACCTTTCTGTCTCCACCTCATCTTTTATCCATCCACTGCTTTTACTTGAGCTGTGCAGCTTGTCGCCTTGCCCTCCACTTAAGAGAGAGATGAAAAGTAAGAAAAAAAATGAAATAACAGAGAGAGGGGACAGAAAAATAAATAAAAACAAGGTGTGTGACCAAAATGTATTTTGTAAGTGGGATGCCTCAGTGCTGAAGTGAATTTACCCTGAGTGTGTGTGGGCAGTTTGAAAGATTCACAGGCGTGAAGTGTTTGTGTGTGTGTGTGTGAGAGAGATAGAGATAGGGGGGGGAAAAAAAATACAGACAGAGGAAGCAAAAGAAAGTGTTTGTGTGTCGTACATGTTGTCTGGCAAGCCATCTCCGTTGTTTAATGTCAGGCCAGGTCTCTGACCTCTATACTAAATGTCTGGCTCTGTCATGTGAATCTGACAGTGGAATGCATTACACACACGTTTACACGCACACACATATACAGCTGTAGACCGTGCTAATATCCAGCTTGACCTTATCAGTGTGATATTCACATGGCAGGATAATTCTGGATAATTTGTGCTTGCATGATGCACACGGACGCACAAACTGACAGTGTGTGGCACCTTCATCAGGGGTGAGGCATGTGTTGGTCATGCACATGCACACACACACATATATGCATAAGCTAGCATCCTCATTAGCATCATCCCAGTAAAAATAGCTCACCTTTCCTGTTTGTCATTCAGAGGCCAGAGCAGACTCTTTGACATGATTGCATCTCAGCTTGCAAATCAAGAGACAATGGGGCAGTGATTTCTCAGCAAGCTCTCCTTCATCCACCGGCTTAATCTTCTGCCTGCACTGTGATTGGCTGAGTGTGGTGGATTGGGGGTTCGATCGGTCAAGTCGTTCACTCGTGTTGTGTCATTGCCGAAGTTTGAGTGGCTCTTGTCAGTCTTATTGGACATCATCGCAATGCATTCTGCTGATGGTGGTTCACTGATGTCAGTTCTTTTCATCAATCTGTGCAAATACCCACCGCAGTCTAGAGAGGGCTGGTATAAGTCATCTTAAAATTGGGGGTACAAAAATGTACTTCTCACATCTAATCTTTACTGGTGCTGCTTGGATCTTTGAGGGAGGCAAGAAACTTTTTTTTCATGTCAGGAAATGAGTACTATTAAAAGGGGAACAACCTAAATTAAGAATTCCACTATGTTATTTCTATGGCTTAGGGAAGTCCAATCAATATTAGTGAACATGAGCTACTCTCTCTCAAAGCCAGAAACCAGAGGGTATAAAGTCTGGAGCAGCTCCAGACAATGAATGGGAGACTGATTTTGTGTACCCACAAAATGTTTGTTTTCTTTTTTATGCCCAAATGAGCTTTATTATACCTTAGAGTTGTCAGTAGTAAAACAGAAAATTTACCGATATACTCAGAACATTCCCCTGGGTGCTCTCAGTGTCATCTATAACTTCTCTCCCAAATTCATTGTCTATGGAGCAGCTCCACACGTTATACCCAATGACATCACGTTTTATCACTCTAGCTTTTGGATTTGGGAGAGAGTTGTTCATGTTTACTCATATTTTTTTGACTGTCTTAAATGATAGGAATAACATATATGAATTTTTAATACAAATTATTTCTAGGTATACTGTATATCAGCCCATATCCATATGTCTTCTGCAGGACCACTTTTTCATTAGTGGAATATAAGAGTTCATGCTAGTGTTTCCCGTTGAGGCCCACTTATCTTCTACTTTTCCCTGGTGTTTGGATTAGCATGGTGGATTCAAACAGGATACTAATGAAAACTCTCCTGTGTTAAATTGTATCAAAAAAAATGAACAGACATCCTTGTACGGATATACAGTAATACTAAACCATGGTTTTTAGGTGTGGGAAAAAAATATACCTATATATTGTGATTATTAGATTTTGAAATCCATTTTTTAATGTCATAATCAATATATCTATGTGGAGGTAGAAGGAACTCACCATTTTTATTGTTGTAGTCTGAGTAAGGTGACGTCATATCCATTCTGTATCTGTCAAAAAATAAAACCAAAACAAACTATAAATAGAAAACGGCAGAGGGTCCGTGTGGATATGACCTGCACCCTCACATTTTAAATCCAAAGGGGTAAACACTACACATACAGTAAAGTATGGAAGCACTTTGGGTTTCACACATTACCAGGAAAAGCAGAGCTAGACATCACGGCTAAAGCTGCGTGCTAACTATGTCATGGACAGGAAATGTTATTGTATTGCGGTAACGTGCGGTCAAGCGAGCCGTCACTCGTATCTCTGTTGTCAAATCAGCCGACGCTACAACTGTAGAACACCCATATACTGGCATTAATGTTAAATGCATTCAAACGGCCCCAATGGAGTTGACCATGGATGTATAAAGAGAACGGAGCTGATGGGGAGGGACAGCGACGGACTTGGCGAAGTTAGCAGAAGTATACAGGTGTGACTACGTCCAGTTTTCAGAATGTGTTAACAAAGGGAACTGTTACATACATACGTATATACGGAAATAAGATTGATTGGATTATATTCACCTGAAATATAAATCATCACATGCCTCTTATGAATTAAAAAGAAAATACAACTAATTTGTGAGGAAAATGTTTTTATTCTTTGATTTTTGGGTTGCTGAAAAAAAATTATAAATAATACCTGACAATAACTGATATATTTGACTTCAGGACATCTCTGACTACATATATGCTGAATATCAAACATTTTGACTGTATTCATTTAGATATTTTCTAAAGTAAAAGTACCTAGAATTGTATCATTCAACATTTCCCCAAAAAGTGAACACAAATCACAATAAATCGTAATATCGAATCAAAATACTTGTAGAATCACATACTTAAATATCACAATAGATATTGAATCAGCACCCAAGTATCGTGATAGTATCGAATCGTGAGATATATATGTATTGTCCCAGCCCTGATGGTGTTCTACTGTACCTGGACACAGTAGAGTGCACAAGTCCTTCCCAATGAGGGTAACAGCTTGATAAAGTCCACTTGAAACAGCGTTGTATTACACTGAATCTCCTACTACAGCCAGATTGTTTTCCGGTTGGATAGATGCTCTATTCCTGCTTTAGATACAGTAGAATAGCTCAATCTTATTGAGGGTGGTGTGTGTGATACACTGTAATGGTCTAGGTCACCTCAGTTTCTATTGGCCTGTCTAATGAATGTTTGACTGAGTGTATGTTTCACTGGCCTATTGTTTGGCTGTGTAAACATCCAGTAATTGCACTGTGTAACGGGGGAATAGTGCCACCGGGCTGAAAATTACCGATCAGCAAATGTGGGATAATAGCTGTGTGAATAATATGTGTGTATTTTTGCCTCTTTGTAGATAGGCGAGTGCACGTTTGTGTGTCTTCAATGCATATGCAAGCGTGTGCACTTGTGTGGGTATATGTATGTGTGCGTGTTTTATTGAATGTTTATGTGCATGTGAGCGCGCACACCTTTCCTTAACTGCAGTGTGTGTGTATATTCAATACGCTGTGTGTGTGTGTGTGTGTGTGTAGAAATGAACACCTGTCTGTCAGCTTAATGCCGTATTCGATTTGGCCTCCGATTCTGTGTGTTCAGCTAATTGCAAGGACTAGTGCCGGCGTTTGTGTTTTCCTTACTCTGGCAAATCGCTCCATGGCCCTGCACACTAATGTTCCCCTTCACCGGCCCCACCCATGCCAGCCTCTCACACACAAACACTCCTAAATGACATTTACTACAGTTTCAAGTAGACACACTTATCCAGAGCAAATTATCAAAAGGGTAAAGGAGTAGAAGCATTCATAAAGTGCTGCAAATTGGTGAAGTATTTGGGCAGTAGAGCAGTTCAATGGACAGTGGTGCGGTGAAAGAACAGAGTAGTTCCAAAGGGACACTCAAAGATAAAAAAGCACCATATCCTCTTCCTGCTCGATGTGAATTCTCCTTTGGATTTGACACTTCTTGCATAATCACTCCTCCTACCAACTTAGGACTTGTACGAGAATTGTAGATGAAGTGCATTTTCCCACTTGAAAATCATGCCGTTAAGAAAAAGATTTTGCTGTTTTAAGAGCTATAAAGACAGATTTTGTACCTATCAAATGCATCTGGGGCTATTTTTTGATACTCGGTGAAGAACTATTTTGCCAATCAGCTTGGATAGCTTATCATTCATGATTGTAACTAGGGCTGTCAGGGTTAAGTTAAGTTATTTTGGGCTTGAGCATGCCATGTTATGATTTGAGCATATTTTGTTATGCTAAGTGCAGTACCTGTGATGGTTTCTGGACAATATTTGTCATTGTTTTGTGTTGTTAATGACATCCAATAATAAATATATACATATATTTGCATAGGTTAAGCATATTTGCCCACTCCTATGTTGATAAGAGTATTGAATACTTGACAAATCTCCCTTTAAGGTACATTTTGAACAGATAAAAATGTGCAATTCATTTGTAATGAATCACAATTAACTATGGACAATCATGTACATTTATTGCGATTAAATATAACCTTACTTAGTCCTCACATTGATGAATGTAAAGAACAATTATTTCAACTTACTTTATTTTGTACATAACATGGACAAGCATGCACTGTGTAATCTATAACAGTACATAACATAATAATATGTAAAAATCAATCGTCATGTTAGAAGTGCTCGAGTTCTCTTTGAGGTTGCTGACGTACAGTACATTTCATCACTACTCTTTTCCCACCATCATCTCTTTCTCTATCCCATTCATGTTAGTCAGTCTCATTCTTCTCACTCTGTCCTTTGTTCGCTTTTATTCAACCTCCTGAGCCTCCTATAAAGCGTATTGATTTTTCTCTTCGTCTGTGTGGTTGCTGCATGGGCTTTGGATGAAAAAAAAAAACCCTCCAGAATCATCTAAGAAAGAGAGAGAGGTAGAGAGAGGGAAACAGGGATGATGCTATGTGCAGACAAAAGGAGGTAAAGAAGAAGGAGAAAGTCACATGTGGCTTCTAGGGGCGTAACGATACATCAATCTGGATCGATATATTGTGTATTAGGGAATGACTTGCCTGTTATTTTTGTCATAGCTTCCTTATTCTATTCTTAGAAGATGTACTTTGGAGTTATAACTTTTGAATTTTAGAATATCAAGTTGATTAATCGTACTTTTTCTATTCAATTTGACTCCAAGTTTAAAGGAACAATATACTGTACAGACAGCTAGCGTTTAAAATAGGTAACAGCAGTCCAAATTCAAAACATTGGAGCCGTGGGTCGTGCGTTCCTCCGGTGTGACTGATAGCAGTTAGCGCAAATTTTCGCAATTGGAGGGTTACCTTGTAGACACGACGGTGTGAGCCTCTGGCCAGCAGCAGTAGTCGGAATCACTTCATCGACTGTGTGTCTCAAATACTCGCTGCCTTGATAACCCAGCTGCCCACGGACCACACAGAGATGTGCCGAGGCTTTTCAGGTTGGGAAGAATCTAACGTTGTTATCTCTGTTGATCCAGTTTGTTAGCTTGCTTCTATGGCTGCAGAAGGCTGTTTGATTGACAATTTGTTTCATATGTGGCAACGGGGTGTCGAAATGGTCAGTGGACGGGGTCACATCGGCCAAAACAAAAACCAGACGCTCCGGACCGGAATGGAAAATTCAAAAGAGAACATACAGGCTGTAGCATTGTTGTTGGAGAAGCCATTATTTCAATTCAGCATGTTTCCCTTAATCACTGATGACATATCATGACAATTTTATGATTTATTACAGTAAATATGTTACATATTGGGCCTTTAATATTTTATGTCTACAATAGGCTTTTTGGTATTTGTGTACTGTTACTTTAAGAGAGCACTCCCTGGCACATGTGCTTCAGTTAAGCCGTGAACTAGGGAATGGAGTTGGGGGCTAGACTAGCTGTGGAGTCACATGGTTTTCATACCGTGTCCTGAAACCATTGGAATTTACCTGTTCGTGACACCTGTGGCATAAAAGTTGTTTGTGTTTTCCCAACTACGGACGTTGAATGGATTCTTGTAAAACTTACATTAATTGGACACGCGTAGGCCGTGACTTTCAGCTTAGTTGCTTTTCCTGCAGTTACATATTGATTCAATGATCAACAATTCAATATTATCAAGCAAAGTGAAAATATTGATACGTACAGTATTATCCTGTGCATTCCGATACCCGTACTACCACACTATTAAGTATGCCAGAAAAAGATTTATTGTCTCCCAATACATAATATGTCAAAAGCAGTATGCCAAAAATATCAGGATGTCCTACTACATCTGGTCGCATTTTGCAGTATTCAAGCCAGCATGCTTTTCTGGCTATTCTGACCCACAATCCTCTGGGCAATGGATAAATGAGCAAGAGGGTCGAAGTTCAGGGCAAAACGTTATGACGAAGTAGTATGTCCCATGCAACAGTACATACTTTGTAAGAGCTTCTGCAGTATGTGCTAAAAGTAAAAAGAAAAAGCACTTTGGAACGTAGATGCCTTTATTTTGAAATTCCCATGGTACTTCGGTCACTATTTCCATCCAAGCGCACCCCTTCCTACAGAGCCCAGTAATAACATTGTCAAATCATATTTTAGTTGCTTTTTTATGAGTTGATATAAATGTAACTGATTGTATTAAATGGGCACATGATGTTGTCTCATATTGATAACAGGCCCCTGAATTGAATCGAATTAAAACCATATTGTGGCAGACTTTGTGAAATCAGCAAATATCATATTGTAGACCAAAGAATCAATATAAGACCATATGCTGATGAAACTTGTGATTTACATGCTGGCTTCTCATACTGAAGTGATGAAAAGACTCTTCTTCCTCATACCATTGCTCTTATTCATATAGCCTCTCATTTTCTTCTCACCTCTACTTTCCTTCTTTGTCTCTCTCTCTTTATCATTTATCTTCTTTGTGAAATTACTTCACTTTTCTCTATCCATGGAGAGAGGCGATCTGTGATTACCAGAGCCATTTCCATTTGCCCATCAGTAACCGGGGAGAAAGTAGGTGAGGAGGAGGAGGAAGGTGACAGAAGATGGGGTGTTTTCATTGCAGCTGACTCACCACAGTTTTTTTTTTTTTTGTCCACTGTTTATTTCTGGATGGGTTTCATCCCAGGCTCCATCCACCCATCTCTATCTATCCATTTGTCTGCCGAGCTATTACGAGCATCACCCTCTCTCTTCCCCCACCTTTCATTGATCCCCTTTACTGTGGCGGGGATTTGTGTTTGCTTCTTCCAGCTGCAACAGTGCTCCACACTGAGATTTTTTAGCAGAAGTGAAGAGCATGTGCAGAGCAGGCAACATTGCTAAAGACCATACAGAAATGATATGGAATATAGTAGATATTACAATCATTTGTAAAGTTATTTGTAATAACTCCAAATACGCAACTGCTCCTAAAAGCCATGATGGGCTGCTAACATGTACACAAGTTAAGCTAGTATCCATAATGGATCTGTATTGATATATCAATAATGATATACACTCACCGGCCACTTTATTAGGCACACCTGTTCAATTGCTTGTTAACACAAATAGTTAATCAGCCAGTCACATGGCAGCAACTCAATGCATTAAGGCATCTAGACGTGGTGAAGACGACTTGCTGAAGTTCAAACCGAGCATCAGAATGGGGAAGAAAGGGGATTTAAGTGACTTTGAACGTGGCATGGTTGTTGGTGCCAGACGGGCTGGTCTGAGTATTTCAAAAACAGCTGATCTACTGGGATTTTCACGCACAACCATCTCTAGGGTTTACAGAGAATGGTCCGAACAAGAGAAAATATCCAGTGAGCGGCAGTTGTGTGGACGGAAATGCCTTGTTGATGTCAGAGGTCAGAGGAGAATGGGCAGAGTGGTTGGAGATGATAGAAAGGCAACAGTAACTCAAATAACCACTCGTTACAACCAAGGTATGCAGAATAGCATCTCTGAACGCACAACACGTCGAACCTTGAAGCAGATGGGCTACAGCAGCAGAAGACCACCCGGTACTAGCAAGGTGTACCTAATAAAGTGGCCGGTGAGTGTATGTAAATGTATCTCTATGGTTAGTTTATGTTTTGGCAGTTGTTATGAATATGCTGCTCACACAGATTCCGTTCGTATCAATATTCTCACCTGGATCTAGATGGGAAACAAAATATTATGGCAAATGTAATACTATCAAAATATAAATACTTAAATAAATTAACTTAGATTGTGAGGCATTAGGTTGTGAGATAAGAAATATAAGTTTAGATCTTAAATACTTGCTCATGTCTACTAGCACCACCTTCTGTGCTCGAGGTGAATCCCACCTACGTGCCAAAGATAAACCTACCTTTCAAGCATTTGTCAGGAGGGCAAATCAACAGACCTGGCTGTTTTCTTGGATAGCATCTTAATTAAGTCGTGCTTTTAATTAAAGAGACCAGGGACTGCGCTTTGAGTCAATGCTCGTGCATCTTCACCCGCATCTTATTCTGACTGCTGTTTATTGGTGAAATTGCTGAAGTCTCTTCTTCGTATTGACTTTACCTTCACTAATGCACTCTACCTGAAGTTGCATACGGGAGAATTTGCACACACGTGAAAACAGCAGCACACCCAAAAGAAGTACAAAATGATACTGTAGACTCAAGCATGTATACATTTTCCCTTTTCCTTACATTATTGGTATTCATAAGGAGGAAATATAAAAAGATATGGTAGACAATATGTGTTAGAGGGAAAGAAAGGACGTACATAGTGAGAGATAAAGAGAAAGAGAGGATGAGGAAAAAGGTGAGCGTGGACTGCTGGAATGATTTAATAGGCAATATTTAAAAAGTGTGCCATTTGCGCCTTTGTCCAAGTCAAACTCTTATTCAGCTCCTCTGGAGTAACAGGAGAAATTTGATCACCAAGGCAGTAAATTACCTAAATTGCATTTTCTCTCTTTCTGCTGTTCTTCCTGTTTTTTCTCTCTATTCTCTCACTCTCTCCCTCCCACGATCCTCTCTCTCTCTCTCTCTCTCTCTCTCTCTCTCTCTCTCTCTCTCTATGCCCCCCTCCATCCCAACACAGTGATGAAGATTGATGTTCAGGTCCTAATTAGCATCTGCTTTGGTATGCACACTGCCAGTCCGTCCGTTCCTGACCCTCCAATCAGTTAACAGACATGACAGGCCTTGTCCAATCAGATTAAGGCCAGCGGGACAGGCTTCCTGGGTGGAGCTGTCACTCCAGATGCATTGTGGTCCCTGCTGATGGATGTGATTTGGGCTAGGGGGACCCAAATCATGTACCCCTTGTGTTTTCAAAATTGCGCATACAGACATGCACATAACAGGACGAGGTTGTGAAGATGGCAAATGACATCAGATAAATACAACACTATAGTGTGTTATACATCTTTGGCTGTGCATATGCTGTTTCGGAATAAGGTTATTTTCATTGTCGATTAATCTGTGGATTATTTTCTCGATTAATCAATTGGTTGTTTGGTCTATAAAATGTAAAAAAAGTGTTGAAAAAGTCGATCATTTTTCCCCAAAGCCCAAGATGACGTCCTCAAATGTCATGTTTTGTCCACAACTCAAATAGATTCAGTTCGCTGTCATAGAGGAACATTGATTGATCACATTTAAGAAGCTGGAATTTTGACTTTTTACCCCACTCATGAATTTTAAAGGTTTTATATGTCTTAAAAAGTGGCGGTTGCTAACATCACGCCGCCTCGTTTGCTGTTACTGCCTTGTTGTGTTTACTCGCGCTCATGTGGCCGTTGTGTAGTTTATTTATAGCCTAACGTTAGCTTTTTGCTTCTGGCGATTGCATTCAGGCTTAAAAAAATCATAGGAGTGGTGTTCAGTTGTGAAGATTATCCTGCTGAACAAAACATGTAAGTATCATAAACGTTTGTTTGCCACGGAGCTTATTTTCTGCAATAATCCAAAATCCAATGGAAAAATCACATTGGCTTTTTGTCGAGGGAACTCAGGGCGATGCTAACTTCCTGGTTGGCCTACAACAATACGTCATCCCTGGAGCGCTCTGTTACCAATGTCACCCAGCTGCCCATTTGTTTGCATACACGGTGTGTTAGCTGTGTGTTTATTTTCTATTGCTGTAATGTATTGTACGTCCAAGGACCGGTATAAATGTATATTTCATAGTGGCTATATACAAGGCCATTCCACTCAGCTGCCTTTATGTGCAGTTTTACTCATCACGAACAAGAGACATAGAAATTCCCCCGATGGTACTCATCTTTTCTTTTCTTTTTTCTTTTTTTTTGTCGTTATGTATTACATTCTCCATTACATAATTCATCCTTCCACATTTTACCTCTGTCATTTCATCCGTTTGAGTTCAGGGATACGGGGGAAACATGACGATAAATGATGCAACAGAAGGAAGATGTATTGCTGTCACTCATGTCTTCTCCCGCAACCTTCAACTTCCCTCTACGAGGCAGAGGAGCTGGAATTATTCACAGCAACAATCAACCAATCTGTGTGTAGAAATCAGCATCACTGTGGTGTATGTGTGTGTGTGTGTGTGTGTGTGTGTGTGTGTGTGTGTGTGTGTGTGTGTCCAATCAGTGTTTTTTCAGATTAGATGAGTTTTGCTTTGTCACCGTGTGTGTGCATACATGTATCAGTGGCCATGTTGGGATTTCAGATAGAGGTTGAGCTGTCTCATGAGACCTGGACATGAAAAGAGAGAGATATGAAGTTTTTTAAAAAGAGAGAAATCCTTTGATAATCCTTACATTTTCATGTGTTGTACTCTTCTATCATTTCGCCTCCCTCCCTGTGCACGTGTGCATGTGTGTGTGCCCGCATCAAAGCCCCACCATCACACAGCAGCCTCTTCCTATGTCCCAGTTATATCACTCCGTCTCTGCCTCCACCCTCCACCCTCCACCCTCCCTCCCCCACGAACCCCCTTGCCACCTGCCTTTATTCTCAGTATGTTAGACCGCACTCCTGTCATACCTGGTGTTTCCATTCGAAGTATTTCGCTGCATCACGCCTCCGCATGCCTCAAGAAATGGCAGAGTAACCCGTCTAACCAGGAACACGAAGCTCTGTGTGGCAACACTGCCACCTAATTTATTCTCATATCCACCGTATCAAGAGCATGTAGCACAGGTGTAAAAAAAAAAAAAAAA
>CAKAOH010026937.1:50163-75163 GCA_916701665.1 Sebastiscus tertius | reverse complement strand
TTTTTGAAATATAGCGGAGGACGAAAGAAGATCTGGGGAAGAGGTTAGAGGGGCAGGAAGCTGTGGAGGATGTCAAGAGACAAGGGGCCATGGTAGAAACAGAAACCAAGGAATAGAGACAGTTGAAGAGATGTGGTTTGGCCATAAACGCAGCAGATAGACCCAATAAACCTGGAGGCTCTCATAGGGCAACAGCTGGCGTCGTGTGAGAGTGGTGCGTGTGTGTGTGTGAGAGGGAGAGAGAGAGAGAGAGAGAGAGAGAGAGAGAAAGTGAGTGTGTGTGGTCTGAATAGTCATATTAGCAAATTTAGTTAGGCTGTAAAAAACGGAAGTGTATATATTCAGTAAACACAACAATAAAACCAGAAAGGACAACAAACATGACATGTAAAATGCCATTTAAACCCAATAAACCATTTGACAGATTCATTATTACACACTTAGCACCGATCAAGCCCGCAAAACTTTATTTTCGCCAAAATCACACGCTTCTTAAAACATGAAAATGTCCTAAAATGACACCCATCAACAGTTTTGTATCCACCGAAATGCCCAGCAATAACACATTATATAGAGTGAGTGTGATGTGATTGCTGGGTTGGTAGATAAGCGCAAGATAGCAAAGGCTTGACCATGTCTTGTTTTCAAACCTAACAGCAAAACAGGCATTAGGGCTGCTGAGTCCAAGGAGCTCAAATTGCAATCCCGTTTGTGTGGGGCTAAAAGGTTTGTGATGTATGGGGGTTTAAAGGTCCACTTCTAATGTTTCATAAATTACGGGCATGCAATTATGTACATTATGACACCCAAAACTCAGCATTGTGTGTCCAACATCTCCCCTCTACTACAGCAAACACATTAACGTCACACAAGACCCACTCCCATTGTTGCCCTCTCTGGGAAAGCTCACAGCTTGGGTTCTTTAGCTCCTGTTTTGTCTGGCCCTCTATTCAAAATGGCCCCCTCATGACCACGCACATTATCGTCCGGGCAGGCAGCCCCCGAGTGGACTGAGGCTCCCCGGGTGCGAGCAGTGATTCATGGCACAAGGGTCTGTAAAAGAGCAGCCTCGCCCCACACCGCAGCCCTTCATGGGGACAAGGAGTGCAGAGGCTGTTTGGCGACGGGGGTGAATGAAAAGTCTGGCTAGAGGACTGAACCCTGTTGAGACCACGCGAGAAGGGGAACGGTCAGTGTTGTGTGTGATTGTGTGGAGAGAGCGGGAGTGAAAAAGACATGAATGGGTAAGCCCAAACTAATGCTGCGAGTGTGTCTGCGCTGCTCCCCCTATCCCGAGGACAACCTCGCAGCAGCTTTTTAACAATCTTAGCTCCAAGGCAAGTGCAAAGTACTAAATGTTTAGGCGTTATCTCTAACACTTCCCCAATCTAACAGAGCACCAGTTTAAAGGGCACTGGGAGAAAAAAAAGAGAGACTGTGTGAGAAACAAAGAGGGCTCATGAATAAGAGCTGAAAATGATAGTAGTTGCTAGGATTGATGAAACCCTATTCAGGTCTTGTGACAGGCAGCGAGACACACAAATTCTTTCCCCTCAGGCTAGAAGGTGTAATTTCCCCTTCCACTGTCACAGGAGCCACGTAAAAAATTATCTGTAGCTCAGTGACTGACTGCCTCGTAAGTAATTTGTAATGTACAACATGTATGTGCACAAATCCATCCATCTATCTATCTATCTATCTATCTATCTATCTATCTATCTATCTATCTATCTATCTATCTATCTATCTATCCTTACAGATCAAGACACTCAGAATAGAAACACTGGCATGCTGCTCCGTTGTAACACACGGTGGGATGCGGATGGAAATGCTGGCCCCACAGGACACACACGTACACACACACACACATACACACACACACACACACACACACACACACACACACACATAAAGAGACGGACGCTGTGGGGCTGACGCAAGACTATCTCTGTCTCACGTGTCTCTCCCCTACGGCCGCCCGCTGCTCCTGACCTTCGAGATGTTTTTCTCTCTCCTTCTCCCTCTCCCTTTATTCCTCTCTATTTCACACTCACACAACACATACACACACACCCTCACTCACTCACTCACTCACTCACTCACTCACTCACTCACTCACACACACACACACACACACTCCTCCCTTTTCTGCACACCTCCCAGCCACTCAGTATTTTGTCATTAAAAGGCATTGCATTTCAAGCTCGGATCAAGCAGATGGGGCTGCGTAAGCATTGCTGCTCCTTCACGCAGCACCTTGGCTTAAGTACAGATAGTCCACATGCATTACAACGCTCTCTCTCTCTCTCTCTCTCTCCCTAAATGCATGCACACACAAACACACACATGCAAACATGTACACGCACAACCTTCCTGGAACCAGAGCCCGGTTGTGGATGACTGCTTCATGTGGGTGCTGTGTAGCTCAGCTGTGTTATGCGTAGCTGATGTAGTTGAATACCTTAAGACAAGAACGCTAAACAGCAGACAAAGGTATAATCTTGTAGCAGAGAAAAGCACCCTGGTTAGTCTAATATATCTATTAGTCCTTTCTGGAGACCAGTGGTTCGTGCCTTCTAGTGGCAAAACACTGACAAATACACTCACATAAAGTTCAATGGGTTCATAATACACACACACACACACACACACACACACACACACACACATACGTGAATGTAATATAATTATATCTCCATGCCATTAGACACAATTCTCTTTCTTTTCATTTTCTCTCAACATTTGCATATTCCTTTGGGTGTTTGAGTTGAGCAGCTCTTTCCTTTTTCCTTCTCTTGTCTTCCAAGCAACAAATGTCAGCTAATTACACCATGGCTGTTTGGATGAGCTCCATCTTTCCCTGTGCTCTGCTGTGCTTGTTCTCTATGGGGCTGCAGGAAAAGTCAGGCAGCCAAGACACCAGTTAGGAACAGCCAGCGGTGGGGGTTGATCTACAAGGCTACACCCCCGCCCCCCACCCCTTAGAAATTGATTCCCCAAGAGAGGACTCATCAATACTTATCACAAATGATACAACCAGCTCGCACCAACCTGCGGGGGATATAATGTATCACTCACAGCCAGGGATGAAGCAGTAACGGTTAGATATAATCAGGTCTGGTAACATACAAGGCTAAAAAGACAAGTCACGGGCGAAAAAAAAAGTATTTCCCTGAGCTCCGCATTCAGTATACGTTTTATAAAAGATCCCATTTGATCTGGTGACACACTCACAGCCACAAGGCCATCAAGTCAGGCAGGACAGAAAAGTGCAAGTCATTGTCTGTGCATGGAACAACAAACTGCCACCTCGGTGTGTGTGAAGCGAAGCCTTGAGGACGCAGCCGCGCCCCTGAGTACTGCTATAGCTCTCACACAGAGACGGAGTGAGGAAACAGGGGAGAAAATGAAAGAAGGGAAAAAGGACGGAGACGGAGAGAGGAGGAGATTAAAGCTGCGCATCGCAACAACTACACACTATCCAAGATCCTAACCCAGAAGCACTGCAGGGCACAGTTAACAACCATTTACATTCAGCGTTGGCTCCGAACAGATAGCAAAGTCAAAGGATGTTTATTAGGCGCGTACGTTTCAGACAAATATTCTGATTAGAATGGGAGAAATCTAATTAATTGCTTGATTCACTGAATGAACCCCGAATTTGTAATGCAATCATAACAACTGCTTTTCAAGGGGCTCTTGTTAAATTTAATTGGGGGAGAAAAAAAAAAAACATCCTCTTTCACTGAATGAATGAAAATCAAATTAGGCCTGAAACTGGAGGAGTCTGCAAGTTTGCTCTGGCGTGCCATGAAAAAAAGCAGAAGTGTGTGACAATATATATTTTAAAAAGTCACGCATCAACTATTTTGTAGCAAGCAAAAATATATATACCAGGGGCACGGAGTGGAAAAGAAGAGACATGAATATCGTGTGTACTCACTGTTAGAGATGTCTTCAGCTCTTTGACATAACTGCTGTAACACCTGGAGAAAAAGCAGAAACAAAAGATCACTGTGGTTCATGTTAAAAATACAATCTGACTGAAATGTGTTTTCCAGTATGCTTTCATTTATATGATAATAAAAGGTTAGATTATATGCAATGGTGTGATGATCCTGAAAGTTTTTCCTGGGGGATGAAGCCCCTAAAACTGCCTGGATATCAAAGTTACAGTTACACAGCTTAGTATTTGTGGTTTTCAGACACATCAAACAAAAAGTACAGTGACGTCTGAAACACAGCTGTGGCAGCACACACACACACACACACACAGAAAGATATTCACACACACACACACAAAAAAAAGTCTCTTTCTCCCCGAGCCCTTTCTTGCAAAACCTGTTTGTTAGAAATGGATCTAGACACTGGAGCTTTGAGTAGTGAGGATATTTTCCCCAAACACAAGACAGTTCTTGCAGAGAACCAAGCCTCGCCAGCGTTCTCACGCCCATCTCTCATGCATTGTCTCTAAGGCCCTCCTGTGCTCTTACAGCCTGAGCCTAATCTGAGCAGCTCACCATAACAGACGCCACCCTGCTATGTATATTATACTACAGCAAGCAAACACACAGGTTTTACAACTTTTATTACACTTACTCTTGAATATGAATGATGTCTGACTGATGCAAAACTCTGAAGAAGAGTTTTTTCAGCTACACTGTCAGTTGTGTCAGCAAGGTTAGATGGTATCAAAAACCAGACAAACTTCTCCTCATACACATACTCAGACATAGGGAAGATAGACATTTCCAGACACACAGACACACCAACACACAGACAGTGTTATAGCGTGTGTGGGTAGCTATCTAACAAGGTTTTGTTGACAGTAAACACATCCATCTGGTCACCAGCAACAGATTCAAGTCTGGTGGACACTTCAGCAGCACGAATGTTGTCAACTATTTTTACTTCAGTGACCAAATCCTGTGCACGATTTAATGTAATTTTTACTGCTGTTTTTTTTTTAGTAATTCCTGTAAATGACACTTGTTATGACTCCAGTGTTAAAATATAGATATATAGCAGTTCATGAGCATAAGTGGTTTTGTCTTCCTAGATGCCTTCCAGTCATGTCAAAGTCTGTGGCACATAATGCAACGCACATCTGTCATTACAGCTCAATTCATCACCGAACAGAAATCACCTCGACTGGCGGTGTTGATAATAATCACACCGATCGAACTGCAATGGTTCCCGTCATTATCTACACTCTCACACAGACAGACAGACAGACTGACAAACTGACACACACACACATGCAAGCACCGACTACAGACACACACAAATACTTTGATAACTCATCGCAGTGATAATGATAACAGAGAGCCAGGTAGGCTGAATTCATCTTCGGCTTTTTCATAAAAGCCTATTAGTGGATGATTAAAGGATCTCTGCTCATAGGGCTTCAGCACAGAAAATGATTTGCCAGCCACGAGGCAGGTGAATTACACTGGATAAGAAAGCCAGTGCTGTCTGCCATCATTTGCCTGACTGAGAATCAGGCTGTTAGTCTATTAACCTCATTTTACTGGAAGATCTTACCAGTTTTACATCAATGGCAGATGGATAAAATATCACAAAACACACACTTTTTTTTCCCCTAAGACATAACGTCTGTAGTCTTCTTCAACTGCAATTTCCTCATTAATCATGTCAGTATGTGATATTTGGACTATTCACCATTAATTAATCTGCTGATTATTTTTCAATTAATCATTTTGTGTATAAAATGTCAAAAAGTCGTAAAAGAGATGCCTTTTAAGATGACATCATCAAATTGCTTGCTTTGTCTGACCGACAACCCAAAACATAAAGATATGTAGTTTACTTCATAAGACAAAAAGGAAAATCCTCACAACTGTTGCTGCTTGAAAAGTATAAACGATTACTCGATTGTTACAATAGTTGCAGATTATTTTATCAACAAATTGTTTCAGCTCTATATGATATATACAAACTTTATAAAATTTCAAAAGGATGTCTACAATATAAGCGAATAAACATAACTTGAAAAGTGAAATAATTATTAGGATTTTCCCATTTTATCACACAAGCAAAAAGAAGGTTTACCTAAGGATTCATTTAATGAGAGAGAATTCATATAAAGTAACACAAAGCTATTTGTTATAGGCTATAATGAACAAAGTGATACAACAAATTACTGCCTGAAGTTATGTTAGTGAACTTATTACTTTTTGAGCAACAATCAAAATGTCAGTTTTATTATAGCCATCATTACTTGGTAATTTCCATCTAATTAACTTGAAAAAGGCAAAAACACTAACGGAAAAAACAAGTGCTATCTGCAAAGTTATAATTACCTGCATTTACACTCCAGGCATGCTTGCACATGGACAGTGTTTAACAGAACTGTTATGACGTCTCCCTGAATTGTTTTGTTTGGTCTCACTAATCTACCCCCCTTGCCTCAGCCACACAGATGTTGACTTTACTTTAGGATTCATAAAAGCATCTGCACAGGGTTAAATACAAAGGTACCAGCCACAGAAAGAGAGAAAGACAAAGAGAAGGAAAGAAAAAAGAAAGAAAGGTCACCATGTTTCATTTGAGCCTCCTCCACAAAAAACTCTGTTGGTATTTGAGCACGGAAAACAAGTGTACTCTGAAAATACACATATTGAGATTGGTCTAAAATCCCTTGCTTTTTAATATTTGATGCCTTGTTAGAAAAGCAACACTGGTGAGGTGTTTGTCTCTGTTGTCTCTGTTGATCTCTGGCACACTGGGCCCCGTAGTGAGCTAGTGAGACTTGGCCGCAGACATTTTCCTGAAGCCCCCAGAACAAAACAGGCAAGTCTTGACAGTCTGTCCGCCACCGAGTCGTCACACAATCAGTTGCAGGAAACCAATCCCTAAATAGCAGTGATTCATCTCTTCATCACACACAATGCCAGTACACAGTGCACAAAGAAGCTCTCTCTTCCTCTCTCTCTCTCTCTGTCTTACCCTATCTGTCTCAACCCCTTCCCCCCAGTGTGGTCTCTCATGCTGCTTAAAAATAAGTGCTTCTCCCAGCTTTCTTTGCCCTGTGATTTACTGGCAGTGTTTAACTGCAGGGCAGCATCTTTTATTGTTACATGATCTGGGGCTGAAAGCTGACAAAATGGAATCTCTGTGCAACTACCTTTGTATGTGAGTAAGTGTATGTTCAGGGCAAAGTAGGGAGCGGGTGGAGGAATAAAGAACTTGTGTGAGAAACGTTTGTCTAAGTGCAATTCAAATCCACCCAGCCTCCCGGTGCTGCTGACTGCGTATGTGTGTGTTTGTCATTCCACTAAATGGTTTCTTCCTTGACTTGATGGAGCAAGTGCCATCTCAAGGGAACGGGTTACACCACATGCACACACAAAGTAAAGCGCTCTGAGACTGGCGAAAAGCTCAGAACATTAGCGCAATCCATTTGTGAGAGGTAGAATATATGCAATACCAGGCAGGCTTGATTGTGTGTCTTTTTTGTCTGTGTGTAGTGTGTTGTTGTGTTGCCATGATAACTCCTCTCTTAATGGCAGAGAGCCCGTTGCTGCATTAGCCAATCCACTTCCTTCCCTTGCTTTTCTTTGCACGGATATATCTCATTCAGATATACAGTCGACCTGGCCTCGCTGCAGTGGCTGTCCACCACAGTTGCATTTGGAACAATGATATCAGTACAGTATGTGATCAGATCATTGCCAGTGGATAATCACACTAGCACAGGCCCACACACAACAGGTCCGGTGTATCGTTACGGCCTTGATGATCCATCAAGATGACGTGTGAAGGTCAGAGTGGCCGTGACCAACACAGCTGTCACATCTCCTCCCAGCACCCTCTTGGCTAACTGGCCTTCCAAAACACTCAGCACAAAACATGGCCAAGTGGGGAGCACGGGGGCCAAGGCCAACAGAACAAGCCTATATAACCCAGGCTGGGCTTGTATCGTGACACGATTACCCTCCATACAATAACACAAGATGTGGTGAAGAGGTGAGTCAGAGCTGTTTTTGATGTAAAGTCACAAACAAGGAAACTTCTGGCTTATCCCGCAATGAAAAACAAGCATCATATGAAGCTAGAAAACCTAAAGAGTCCATTGGTACCAACCATTTACAATAGCTTATAAATAACGCTATGAAGCTGCGCTCAATTTTAGCGAGGAAAAACTTGCACGGCCATTTTCAAAGGGGTCCCTTGACCTCTGACCTCAAGATATGTGAATGAAAATGGGTTCTATGAGTACCCACGAGTCTCCGCTTTACAGACATGCCCACTTTATGATAATCACATGCAGTTTGGGGCAAGTTATAGTCAAGTCAGCACACTGACACACTGACAGCTGTTGTTGCCTGTTGGGCTTCAGTTTGCCATGTTATGATTTGAGCATATTTTTAATGCTAAATGCAGTACCTGTGAGGGTTTCTGGACAATATTTGTCATTGTTTTGAGTTGTTAATTAATTTCCAATTATAAATATATACATGCATTTGCATAAAGCAAGCATATTTGCCGACTCCCATGTTGATAAGAGTATTAAATACTTGACTCCCTTTAAAGTACAATATGAACGGATAAAAAATGTGTCATTAATTTGCGATTAATTGCGGTTAACTATGGACAATCATGCAATTAATGGTGATTAAATATTTTAATCGATTGACAGCCCTAGTTAGAATAATTCCAGAAGTGGCGTAACTTAAGTACGGAAGTTATAAGACAAAATCGACTGAGTTAGGTTTAGGAAAAGATTATGGTTTCAGTCAAAATAACACCGGAAGTGGCGTAACTTAAATACGGAAGTTACGTGACAAAAACTACTTAGTTAGTTAGGAAAAGATTGTGGTTTGGGTAAAAATAACTCCAGAAGTGGTGTAACTTAAGCACGGAAGTTACGCGACAAAAGCTACTTAGGTTTAGGAAAAGATTGTGGTTTTGGTTTAAATAACACCTGAAGTGGCATAACTTTAGTACGGAAGTTACGTGATAAAAACTACTAAGTTAGATTTAGGAAAAGATCGTGGTTTGGGTTAAAATAACACCGGAAGTGGCAGAACTTAAGTACGGAAGTTACGGGACAAATATGTCTTCCTTTCTACGCAGCGTTTGTCGCTCTTTATACTACCTGGTTTACAAGGATTACATACAAATTGATTTTGTGGGATATATATGAATTACAGTGCATTACTTTTCTTAGGTATAGCTAAGAACGTTGTATGAGAACAGCTTGGTGTTAGAATTGGCTTTTAAGATTTAATTCAACACCCAATACAGCCACAATTTTCAATGACTACCAGCTCTGTTGTGTGAGGGGAAAAAGCTATAGTGGAGCTGTGTGGACAGCAGATGTGATTCCACTTTGATTCCAATGCCTATGTGTGTGTACGTGTGTGTGGAGCTTCTATTAAATGGATCTGCTGTCTCCTTGATCAAGGGAGTCAATAAAGGGCCAGTCCTGTCAAACCCTCCGGGGTAAGTGTCTATGCACATATGTGTCCGTGTGTGTGTGTCCGTGTGTGTCCATGTGTGTGTGTTATGGTCAGAATTTGAAGTACTCTGACAGGTGAGTGATTGAGTGCTTTCATTTCCCTCCAGCGACAACAAGACATGCACACACACACACACACACACACACACACACACACACACACACACACACACACACACACAGTGGAGGATGGAGAGAGCAAGAGAGAGCTGTTGTTTCCTAAAGGATGCTGCTCCTGCCTGCATGCTTAAATTAGCTCTAAATGTTTGGATTACACACGGGAGCTCTCACAGAGGATTTAGCAGCCGTAGCCTGGAGGATGTGTGGATGTTTCCATCTACATCACACACACACGCATGCACAGTGCACACACAAAAAGTGTCCTTATACAGATCACAAACATATGTCACTCGACTCAATTATCACTCACTATATGCTGTGAAGTCTTGACAACCCAACATGAGTTGCATCCATCTCACTCAGACAAAAGATGAGGAAAAAGCAACATGCAAATATAAATGGTGTAAACAGCAGCAACTATTTCATTCACCAGGTTTTTGCTATGGGGGGTGGGAGGGGCAGTGTTACTACATTGCACTTGTTTTAAGAGTGCAGTCTTGGCTTTTGTTGGTGGGGGGAGGATAGGATATGCTAGCAGACATAGAGACAGGGAGAGAAAGGAGGAGAAAAAGAGAAGGGGAATGAGGGAGGTCAGCGCCCCCAGTCTCAGATAAAGGCCCTCTCCCTCCCTTCTGCCTCGGCTTTCGAAGCCCCTGCCAGGATCGAGAGGCGTCTCACGTTACAGCTGTCTCTCAGTGTCATCGTTCAGAAAGAGAGAGCACAAGCGAAAGAGAGAGCGAGAGACAGACAGAGTGTGAGAGAGACAGACAGACACAGAGAGAGAGAGGGGGAAAGCGGGACAATGCCAAAAGACCAAGCGGGGCTAGGCTTTCATAGCTGGACAAGAGAAAAACAACAACAGCAGCAGGTTCGACTGCGTGAGGAAGCCCTCGTGGTTTGGCTGCCTGGTGCTGTTTTTTAATAAGTGAAGTTAATGCAACATAAATTTCCACTACAATGTGGAAGTGTTTCGAAATGTGCTTTGACCTTTTCAGGACAAATTATTTCGAAATGTAGTGTGAACAGCGCTAGTCAGATCATTTCCTCTACACCATCTGGGACTAACTGAACACTTCCTAAGAAGAAAAAAAGGGGGAATAAATGTTTTAATACCTGGTTTTGCGTCCAGTGAGAACAGAGAGAGAGAAACACACTATACTCAGAGAAAGAGATGGTAATGACTGTGAGACTGCGTGCTACAGGGCTTCTGTGGATTAGACATCGTTGAGTCGCCTCTCTACACAGGGATATCCATTTTTAACCTTAAAATGCTAAAAACAGCAGCTTGTCCCACGTCCAGTAATGACTAATCCAATGACTGTTAGCATTTCAGCCTGCGCTGCTAACAAGGTGAGGCCATGTAGGTCAGTACTGAGTTAAGTCAAATTTAGAATGAATGCTTATTTCTTTTCTGCAACTTTTTCTGGAGATAAATAAAGGACGCACGTGAATTCAAGATAAAAAAATGTCATGAAGGAAAGTACTAGGTGCTGTATATGCAGATTTTTCTCTCTAAACGGTAACGCTTACACAGCCGACACAGTGAGAGCTGATTGTACCGGTGTGGTTTACATAAAACACGGTTCTGAACAAACACACATATAGCTATTGCACAGCTCAAAACTGCTTTCCTATTTGTTTTTCCTCTATCCTTGTCATTTCTCATGGCGCTCTGTAGGAGTTAAATATTTAAAATTCTGGCTTAGCTTGGAGCAGGCTTTGCCAGCGCAGCTAAAATAAAAAGCCTTTGTGGCAGGAGTGACCAGATTTTAAATGCTGAAGAAGATCAATAAATGGGGGCTGTCGAGGCGCAATCTCATGCATTTGTGTGTGTGTGTGTGTGTGTGTGTGTGTGTGTGTGTCCTGTCCCTATGCGTAAATGCCTGTGTTCTGACAGCAAGTGTGTGTTTGTGTCTGTGTGTCTACGTGCGTCTTAACACCCACCGAGGCTCACAGCTCCCCTGCCTGCTACAAGCTATTCTATAGTATCATCAAGAACCCCACTGACCCAGGAGGCACACCAATAGAGAAACCAATATCATTCCCATTCCCACATCCGAAACCTTCTTCCTATTTCTTTTCCATTCCCAGTATCCTTTTCCCATCTGAGCTCAGCCAGCATGGGTGAATTGTAGAGAAAAGTGTAAATACAGGCCCCCTGCTACAGATTGAGAATGTCAAGGTGTGGTAAACATCCAACTAAATAGCAGGTTTTCCAGACTTCATTGACATTTCCATAATCAAGTTCCTGCTGAGACAAAATGACGGGCATCTCGACAAGACGGACAGAGAGGGGAGAAAAACGACAGAAAACATTTTGTTTGGTTTTCTTAGTAAACAAAATCACGAACAACATCATGTTTATGCTGTTCCAATCCAGCCGATTTCAGCTAATGTTTAGAGACCCTGAATGTATAAAGCACAATAACACTGATGTGATTTCTTTTCAAGAGAAGAAGTACATTCATAATGTTGCTGTATTCTTTGTTTCGTGTCACTCTAAGGTTTTATAAAGATTACATTAAAAGGATGCTTTAAGCTCACATAAAGTGAAAACCTTCTTAGCTGTGTGTCTTTACCGCATGAATATGTGATGGAGACAAACTTGAATTATGAGGACTTATGCATGCTGTTCTACGACTCAGCCAAACAAGAAGTACATCTGTATTTTCGCCTCCTCGCTAATGTAGAAAACAACAACAGCCTTGAAGTGGAAAAAATCATCAGGACCTTTTGAGACTTCATTAAAAGAAACTAGCCCGGACTTTCCAAAACAACGCATCTCTTTGGAGGGGAAAATCAACCTTTTCACCTTGCTGGTGGAAAAACAGGCATCCAAACGAGACAGAGCGAGCACAAACAACCTTGACTTTCATCAAGGAAATTCTCACATTGAATGATAAATAGAGGCCCAGGGGACGAACGGCAAAGAAGCAGCTTATCGTCTTTCCCTCCCAAATTTGGCCGCTCTGTCTTCTGTCTCCTGAAAGTCAACGCGGGGTGACCCACTTGCACTTTACACTGCTTATTGTTCGGTAATTAATCCACCATATGTAATCCACACAGCAATGTAGAGACGACTAAAACGGGTGTTGATTTGTTTAGTCTTAATTAACAGTTGAGATTGTTCATTTGTTTTCTACAACAGAAGGCATATGTGTCCTATCTCATTAGCTTGGCTTTCAAAGCATAGATGCATTTCTCATTATGGCAGACATTTCTGCTCAAATATACGCAGAATATTTGTAAAAGCTCACATTAACAATGGCCATCGCCAAGCATTCACTTTAGACAATTATTTGTGTACCCTGATGATTATCAGGACTTCCAGTGAACCTGCGGTGTTACCAAAATAGCAAGGCAACATAAGGTTAGGTAGATCATCTGAGAGCTAACCAACTTTCCAGCTGAGAGGACATTAACCTGTGAGGCCATGTAAACACGTATCAATACGTGAGCTGCCTGCATGGGCCTGTAACACACAGCCACACAACAGTAGGCCATGACAGACACACAGCAGCACCGATTTCATCTGTAACAATAAGAGGCATGATCAATCTAATGCCTAGAAGCTTTTAGGGCTTGTGCTAAAATACGTCTTCTTCTCAAAGGACCATTAGCCCTTATAGGATTAATGTCTACTTCCAAAACATCTGTTTAAAGTCCTCAGTTTCTTTGGTGCATTATTTCATTTGTCATTATTGTTTTTCTGTGTGTGTGCATACACATTTATATGTAAATGGCTGATGGATGGCGAAGGATGAGGAAATATGATCAGGAGTCTGTCTAACATTAGTTCTTGAATCATTTGGTTAACACAGAGCAGACCTCTACTTCCTCTCCAAATTTCACAGCTCTGTGTCAGCGCTAACATGCAGAGATTTGACAGGGCTCCCAGATGGCCGTTATTATCAATAGATTGTTTGTAGGGCTAATTAATATCTGTCTAAATATAAAATACTGATAACAACGGCATGAAATGTTTGGGTTGGGAGTTGTACGTTACAAAGAACTTTATATAGACCATAAAAAAAGTATGATTGCATAAGTATGGTAATGAAAAAGTCATTATCAATTTAGTCTTCTACTACCATGTCTAAAGAATACATCATTTACATTATGATATATCTTGTACAGTATACACTGTAGCCCAGGGAAGTCAGTGATAGGCTTAATCAGCAACAAACTCACTGTTAGAGATGTGCAAAATTGAAATGTTTACTTTTTTTTAAATAACTGATCTTTTCTCTTGTCATGTTTACCAACACTGATACGAATATGGATTTATACATTTCATTTTAAACTGTACTATAAGTGTGATCCATGTAGAGCTGCAACAATTAATCGATTAGCTGTAACTATTAAATTAATCGCCAACTATTTGATAATCAATTAATGGGCTTGAGTCATTTTTTAAGAAAACAAAGTCAACATTTTCTGATTCCAGCTTCTTAAATGTGAATATTTTCTAGTTTCTTTACTAATAACTGAATATTTCTGAGTTGTGGACTAAACAAGACATCTTGTTGTTCTTGTAGTTTTATGGTTTCTGCGATCAGTCAAGGGGATGAGCACACTTTTGGTAAATTTTGGTATAGCATTTACTTTATTCTTGCATTTTTTTTCCGCAGCAGGTGAACCCTTATAAGTGCCGACTGTCACACGGTCGCCACAAATGAAAACAAGTTTTGCTTAACATAAAAATGTGGGACTGCTCAATCATCATAAAAGTTGATGATTGTCCGAACATGTTTGTGGTTGTCGCATTTAACAGAAATAGTGTGTTATGGCATAAATAAATTAAAGCGCACACTCATGCACTCGTCATAATTGACAGATGAATCATTCACATGCCCGATGCATCCATTTTAATATCACTCTCAGTACGAAGTGAAGCTGTGACATATTTTTAAGCAAGCGTTGCCTCATATACCAACGACTTGATCGATGTCATGCACACCTAATAAATCTCACTTCACTTCATTTACAAAAAAGACACAAACTATGGGTTTCCTCCAAAGAAGAAAAGAAAGATAGCACCATATTCAATAGTAAAGGATTACAGAGAATACAGCCATGTGTGCACATGGGATTGTCTTCTCAAAAGCTGTCCAAGTTCTGTCAGATTCAGCACCCCCAGACACAGAGCTCGTGAACCTAATTTCACCTAATCAGCTTAGTCAATAGCAACCGTTTGCTGTGACTTTGGTAGACATGCAAATAGGGCTTAACTATGTCTATCCTTAATTCCTGAATGTTCAAGTCAAGCGGAAGTCCTCCTTTATCTCTTCAAAAACAACAGTTCCAATTTGGGAGAGAGAGAGAGAGAGAAGCGAAGAGAGAGAGAGAGATAGAGAATAAAACTCCAACCGAGTTGATTTTTTTTTTTCCTGGCCTGGCAAGAAGAGACATCTCTGATTTGAGTGTGCTTGAGGTAGCACAGTGTGCTTTCATTTCAAACCAACATGGCAAACAAACTCTGACAGATTTGTTCCCCTTTCTTCACTTTTGCTCTTGCTCACTCTCTCTCAAATTATGGGAAAACACACTGCACAAATATATTAGCACTTCTTGTTGGTTTGTATGTTCAGCTGCACGCACACACGAGATTCACATTTTCGAACAAATCTACACAAAACGACGCCAGCAACAACAACAGATAGTTATGATAGTGGTAGAAAACTGCGAGACACTGTTCCGTTTCAATTCACTGATACCACTAATGGCTTCTTAGCAGCTCCATGAAATCAAGCAGCTGTCATGTCGATGCATCAGCAGTGAGAGGAGGGAGAGCCGTCCTCATAAGGACAGAGGCACCGCGCCTTCATGTTTGGCTAAACATCTGCTCCTCTGCACTCCAGCTTTGCAGCAATAAACGGGCAAACAAAAGAGGTGGGAGGTGAAATGATCAGATTTTCCATTTCAAAGCATTTGTTCCGTTTGTTTTCTTTTCCCCTCCTCTTTCTTAAACTGCTCACAGGACATGGAGGGAGAAAAGTGAGATCAAGTTTTAACTGCGAGGGACAGAGAGCAAATGCATGAGCTAAAATAACACCTTTTGTAAGATGGATGACAAGAAATGAAATAAGGTCACCGTTTTTTCCAAGAGGCTCCTGTCTAAACTGTTGCAAACCAGCATTATATAGCCCATGATGAGAGATGCATGTCTTAAACTTGTCAATCTGGGGAAATACATTAATCAATTCAACTTTGTGTAAACAACACAAGAACACCAATAAAGGTTTCTTTAAAAGGCCAATAAATTCCTTTTTAATCACATAATTATTTCAAACAACTCAGCTTATTCAAAGGACGTCTATAATCACTTGTTATTTGGCAGTTACATTTCATTTTGACTGTTCTTCACCTTAATGAGATTCTTGGTAATTAATATCCTTTCTTCCTTCCCTCCCTCCTTCCTTCCTTCATTCATTCATTCATGTTCAGAGTAAACTTTCAAATCAGCAACATATTAGCTTAATAAATACTTTTGTTTAATTGAGGCATGTGCCTGTCTTATCTCTAATAATCACAATCCTGACATACACTACAACACTACGTCACTTTATATTTTGCTTTGTCAATCTGGGAAAATCCATTAATCAATTCAACTGTTGTGTAAACAACAACAAGACCGCCAATAAAGGTTTATTTAAAAGGCCAATAAATACCGTTTTAATCACATGATCATTTCAAACAACTCAGCTTATTCAAAGAACGTCTATAATCACTTGTTATTTGGCAGTTACATTTCATTTTGACTGTTATTGAGATTCTTGGTAATTAATATCCTTCCTTCCTACATTCATTCATTCAGTCATTCATGTTCAGAGTAAACTTTCAAATCAACAACATATTAGCTTAAAAATGACTTTTGTTTAATTGAGACTGTGCCTGTCTATCTCCAATAATCACAATCCTGACATACACTACAACACTACGTCACTTTATATTTTGTTTTTTTAAAGCATACATCTCAAACAAACACACAAACTGTCCCCTTCTTTCACATCAAACTGACTATCTGATCTATTAAACCACCTTCGTGTTCTTGCTAAAAAAAACACACATATATATATTTATATATATATATGTACAGTACATATATAATTAATATCCTTCCTTCCTTCCTTCTTCATTCATTCACTCATGTTCAGAGTAAACTTTCAAATCAACAACATATTAACTTAAAAATAGCATAAATACTTTTGTTTAATTGAGGCTGTCTTATCTCCAATAATCACAATCCTGACATACACTACAACACTACCTCACTTTTATATTTTGCTTTTTATTAAAGCAAACATGTCGACAAACAAACACAAACTGTCCCCCTTCGTTCACATCAAACTACCAATCTATTAAACCACCTTCATGTTCTTGCTAAAAAAAACACAATTAATATACTTCCTTCCTTCCTTCCTTCCTTCCTTCATTCATTCATGTTTATAGTAAACTTTCAAATAAACAACATATAAGCTTAATATATATTTTTGTTTAATTGAGGCTGTGCCTGTCTTATCTCCAATAATCACAATCCTGACATACACTACAACACTACCTCACTTCTCTTCCCTTTATTGAGATTCTTGGTAATTATCCTTCATTCATTCATTCATTCATGTTTATAGTAAACTTTCAAATAAACAACATATTAGCTTAATAAATACTTTTGTTTAATTGAGGCTGTGTCTGTCTTATCTCCATTAATCACAATCCTGACATACACTACAACACTACGTCACTTTATATTTTGCTTTTGTAAAGCAAACATGTCGACAAACAAACACACAAACTGTCCCCTTCCTCTTTCACATCAAACTATCAAACCACCTTCATGTTCTTGCTTAATAAACCACAAACAGGATGTAATCTCCTGTCTCATTTAAGTCTTAAACTTCTGGTAAAAACTTGAAAAAAAAGAAAACTGTGGATCCATTTCCTTTTAAAGTCTCCCAGTATGTGTGTTAGTGTGAGAGAGATAGTTAGTTATAGGAGGAGAGAGAGAGAGGGAGAGAGAGAGGTAGGGGTGCTTAGAGAGAGAAGGGGGACGAATTTAAAATAACCAAGATGGCGAGAGGCTTGTTGTTTTGGAAGGGGCAGAAAAAATGGAGGATATTGTAATATACACAAAGGGGATGAATTTCAACAACTCGGCCAAGCGGCTGCATGCTTCTTCTTCTTCTTCTTCTGCTCGGTGTTTGAGGAAGCAGACCGCGATATATGAGCAGCAGCAGCTCCACCAGGCAGGCTGGCTGGCCAAAGCTTATAAAGACGAAACAACTCTTGACCCAAAATGAATATTATACTTCACAAGTTAATCCGAAGCGAAGTGAGAGGACATATATTTATGTATTTGTCGCTTAATTGTTTTATTTTCGCGCGCCGTCGAGGGGACTATTAGAACGGTGGTTTTTTAACGGTCAACCAACGGCTGCTGCGAGGACTAACGGCTGTCCAGTTGCCTCGTAATCGTCGCTTAGTTACCGTCCTCTCTTTTTTAACGCAAAATACGACACTAAAAACACGACAAAAACACGCAAAAACACCATAAAAACAACCTTAAAAAGTTAAATTCCTCACACATTAAAACAAGTTATTAAATAATAGCGTGAAGGAAACGATTGCGAGAGAGAAAAGGGACACAAAGACGGTTCCCACTATCAGGTCACACCACTCACAAGAAGACGAAAAAACACTTCGTTTTTCTACATTAAAAGAGATAAAACTTCACATCTACAACTACTAAATACACCCACTGACTTAAATACAGCGTAACACACGAGATAAACTACATATTAACCAGTTTACACAAGCAAGAAAGAAAGTGTGAGCTCTCCGCAGCTCCTCGTCTGTGATGAGAGAGAGAAATAAAACACTTACCTTATTTTAGTTTCGACACTTTACTTATTTCCAACGTGGTGTTTTTTTTTTTTTTTTTAGTTCAACTAAAAGAAACACTTCTTCGGGTCTTCTTCTTCTTCTTTTTCTTCCTTGGGTCGGTGTGTTTTTTTGGTTATGAAAGAGAAAGAGAGGTCGTGGACGAGTGATAAAGAAGAAGAAGAAGGGAATTGGGCAGTAATTGAGTCTCTCTCTCGGTGTGTGTGTTAGTTACTAACAGCAGATTGAAGGAGACTCTTCTCAAGGTTTATTCAGGCTCCACTTCAAGGAAACCGACCTGACGTCAGCTCACTACTGCCACACAAAGAAAACTTATTATTTGTGCAGCGGCCACTAGTAAAAGGCTGTAAGGATATACAGACACATGATGTTATTGACCGGTATTATACTTTAAATATGCGACGGTGTCATTATGAGCTGCACACAGCAGCAGTGACAGTAGAGGTAACTTTATTTATAGACATATAATAGACCTATCAGCCGCCACTAGTGTAAACAATATAATAATAACATGATAAATAAATAGGAACATTTATGTTTTGTCCTATTAAAGACACAACTTTCATATCACTTTGATCAGTTTGATTAATTATTATTATGTTGATTATGGGGTGAATTTATGACTTAAAAGGTGGATTTATATAAAAATACAAAAAAATTGCAAAGTTGTACAATCCTCTTCTATGTTTTCTTGATGATTTTTTTTTTTAAAATGTTCAATATTTAGCTTTTTTTTGCTCCTTAAACGACTTAATCGATTAAACATCTTTCTATATGGTGGATTTACATAAAATACATCAACATGAAAAGATTTTTTTTACAAAGTTGTACAATCCTCTTCATATTTCAGACACTTAATCAACACTTCATTTTGGTTTTTTTATGGATTTATTTTTTGAAATGTTCAATATTGGCTTTTTTTGCTCCTTAAACGACTTAATCGATTAAACATCTTTGAAAATATGCCTTAAAAGGTGGATTTACATAAAAATACATCAACTTGAAAATATTTTTTTGCAAAGTTGTACAATCCTCTTCTATGTTTTCTTTTTTGAAATGTTCAATATTTGGCATTTTTTTTGCTCCTTAAAAGACTTAATCGACTAAACATCTTTCTATTTGGTTTGAATTTATGCCTTTACAGGTGGATTTACATAAAATAACCTGCATGAAAAGATTTTTTGCAAAGTTGTACAATCCTCTTCTATGTTTTCTTGATGAATTTATTTTTTGAAATGTTCATTATTAGCACAGTATAACATGCAGTGCCAGAGAATGGTTGGCATGTTTGCTCCTTAAACGACTTAATCGATGAAACATCTTTTCTATCTGGTTTGAATTTATACCTTAAAAAGGTGGATTTACATAAAATAACCTGCATGCAAAGATTTTTGCAAAGTTGTATGATCCTCTTCTATGTTTTCTTTCTTTTTTGAAATGTTAAATATTTGGCATTTTTGTTGCTCATTAGACGACTTAATTGATTAAACATCTTTATATCTGGTTTGAATTTATGCCTTAAAAAGGTGGATTTACATAAAATAACCTATTTTGCAAAGTTGTACAATCACTTGATTTTGTATTATTGATTGATTTATTTTTTAAAATATTCATTATTAGCACAGTATAACATGCAGTGCCAGAGAATAGTTGGCATTTTTACTCGTTAAACGTCTTAATTGATTAAACATCTTCATCATCAGGTGGAATCGTTAGTGGTTAAATCAATTTTAAAAGGTTGATTGCAATATTGCAATAAACTTTAGATACAGTATTTCTTTTTACCCCCCCACCCCCCTCCCTCAAGAGGCTTTGCCTTTTGCCAGGTTGTCATTGTAAATAAGAATTTGCTCTTAATTGGCTTGCCTGGTTAAATAAAGGTTAAATAGATAAATAAAATATTATCATCCACACATTAGCTACTATATGTACAGTAATTATTTATTTATTTAGGCCTAACGAGTTAAAAAATAAACGTTCAATTCCCCTTTAGGATCTATCTATCTATCTATCTATCTATCTATCTATCTATCTATCTATCTAGTTACAGTCATTCCTCGTGTGTCTTTCTATTAACTGACCTAATGATGATCCCTCAGAAGCCGATATATGATCAAACAAATACAAATGAGTTTCACACGGGCCCTAATAAATTAGAAGGCATGCATTGCCAAACAAAAACAGAAATGGGACAGATCTTGCTCGGGATAGGATCAATACATTGCCTGGCAAAGACGGCCATCTGTGCCTAATTGTATGCTTTACCTCCTCTTCTGAACACACAATAAGCAACAGGCTGAACGCAGGCCCTCTGACCCAGACTGGGTTTCCAGACGGGGGAAGATTATTTCATTCAACTGGAAAACAACAAGGGGGTGGGGTGGTGGGGAGTTTTTTTTTTTTTTTTTTTTTTTTTGCAGATGGAGTGGGCAACTGTTCTTATATGCCCCACCCTGCCGAGGATGAGGATGAGTATGAGGATGGGTCACGGAGCCACAGCCAACTGGTATGTGTGTCTACATGTCACCCCTGGTTGTATCCATTTTAACACGCATTATACTGGATTAACAAACTGTTCACTGTTAGTTTATAGACACCTCATAAATCACACACAAACAATGAACTCATTGTTAGCAGCGTGATGGAGTGTTGGTTTACAGGCACATTCATATTAATGCTTCATAAACATTATAAATGACCATAAATGTATCCTGTTTTTCTCTCACTCGCTCTCTTTTTTTCTCTCCGCTGTTATGTCACAACCTCCAAAAGTGTCACCCTGACGGTTTTGATGTTGCTGCAAGAATTGCAAAGATGTTACTCAGAAATCATTTTTATGTATAAGGAGGAAGAAAAAAGGGAAAAGGTGGTGATGGTGGTGGAGGAGGTGGTGGGGGTCTGATAAAACATTCATGATCAACCCGAGTTTGGAGGATGGACACAGAACCCCTTATTCAGCTTGTGGTGTGCAGTTAAAGCCATTTTATAAGCTTGCTCTCCATGTTCTTTGGTCATTGATTTTCTTCTCTGCCCCTTTCCATTACCTGTTGAGATGGGGGGTTTTGCTCTTCTTCAAACACACACACACACACACACACACACACACACACACACACACACACAACACAATCCTCTCTCTATCTGTCTCTCTAGCCACTGACACCCTGGTGTATTTCTCCATCTCCTCCGCCTCTTGTAGCAGGAATGACAGGCCATGAGGAATGACAGTGGCTCTGTTTGTCATACAGTAGCAGCGAGAAGCAAGGATTTTTAATTGCATTGGAGAATCTTCATTAAAGAGAGCACATGGGGGCGGGGATGAGGGGGGAGAGGGCTGCGTGGGGCGGCGTCGGGGGGCACTCTGAGCATCGTCATTAGGAGAAGGCACTAGCAGCATAGAAGGGTGGGCCCTCTTTGCATGCACACTGAGAATGCCTGCCGTACCTCGGTCATTTGTAACATAATAAGTGCCAGCACAATGACTGCAATGCGAGAAAGCACACCACAGGGAAGGGAAGGGGGAAGGGAGACAGCATGTCTGTCTAAAAGAGGGACTTTTTTTTGTCTTGATTAGAAAGTATAATGAGCCACTAAAGAAACAGGAAAAAAAAAAAAGATCTCTCCTGAGACTGATGGAAAACAAATTAATGTGGTGATTTGGATTTAATTATTATTTTTCTATTAGTCCACCATGCAAAGACAGGGACAGCCGTCAGAAGCGAGTAGCTGTGCTTGCATTTATTGATTTTCGCCCAGACACATTCAGGGAATACAGATTCATCTGCTCTCCTCCCCACACAATGTGGGATTCCATTAACACAAGAAGCTTCCAGCAACTCTGAGATGTTTAATTTGAACACCATAAATGGAGCTTAAAATAGTATTCACACACAAGAAAAGTGGCCTAAGGATGTCCTTTTATGCAATTGAATTAGGCCTTGTTGTGTCCTACATAATAACTATTAAATAAACACCCAATAAATTAAATTAAGACAATGTTCTGCTGTATAGAACAAGTCAAGCGCCATTGTTCCTCTCTGCCTCCAACATCTTACGCTGCTATAATAGTTGAGTTTAATTTAATCTTTTGTTTTGGATTAATGTAAGAACGTAGCAACCGGACTGTAATTATTCTCCCCATGTAGTATCTTCTCTTTGCCGCATCCTTTCAATACATCACTAGTCTTGAACACAATGCCTTGTGAGATGTAATGATTTGCTAAGTCAATGATTTGAACTGCCTGTGTGATTAAAGCACAAGGGACCAATTTGCAGCGGCTATATGTAGAATATTGGTGGTAGCGCTCATATTCTCCCGCTGACGTGAAATTCAGCAATTATGCCAGATGAACGCTGTTATTGATTGGTATCCTACTATCCCCTCACTGAGAAAAGGATTGCAATAAATGTAATGGCTTCGAGTGTGTAGATCCAATCACAGATATTCTGAAAGCCGAACTACACCCTAATGGCATATGAGAATCTATGACAGGGAAATATGCATTAATCATTGACCTTTAACACCAGAGATGTCGACAGGAAGCAGGTTCAGTGATGTTACAAGTGTTTTTGTGACACAAATATCCTAAATGTCAGCCTTAAGATTCACTGTCAGCTTGTAAAAGCATTTTTCAGAAAATGCACAAGATACTAACAAGATAAAAAGTGATTTGGAGGATCGACCAAATCATGTTTTCTGACTAATAAACTCCTGCACAGTCGAAATGAGTGCACTCAGAGAGTGTTTATTGTGGTGAATGTAACTGAGCAGAACCCTCTGTCGCATGATGTAATACACAGAAGGGAGAAATCATCATAATAGCAGAGTAGTAGAGTGAGTCATTCGTTGATGAGGTACATTCACACTGTCATTCAATGAGGAGATGCAGTCAGTGTGCACATGTTGTCAGTGTGTGACCGATAGTGAGAGAGAGAGAGAGAGCATTAGTATGTTCCTTTTCTGGGAATGAGGAGTCATTTGTGCCAGGAAAGTGGAGGAACAAGTCCCAGCCCCACAGTGATGCATCTCTCCATGAAGAATTAGATCACAAATAAATGTCACCCCAGCCCGAGCAAAGCCAAATGACCTTGCATCGAATAAAAACACATCTTTACCCACGTCAGTGTGTACACACGACGCGCAAAATGTCAGCAGATTTTCCATTTGCTAAATCTGCGCCTAAGTGCAGGGGTTTAGCGGAGGTAATCAACCTAGTATTTTCCTTCAAGTCCATGTGAATATCACCCTGGAGGAGCCCTGCTGTTAAATACAGTTAACTACAGTACTTGTAATTTAATCAACTTAAAATAAAGTGGCATGAAATTTCCCATACTCACAGGGCCAATACTGACACACACAAAAGAAAAACAGGTGCACACACACACATATAAAAACTGCCATTCTGTGACTATGATTTCTCTTATTCTGCTTTTTGAGACAGATGAAGCTGAGGGGATTTTTCAAGGGGAATTGAATTTCAAGCTTCAGTGCATTACTTTATCATAGTTTACATATAACGAGCTTTGATTCCTGTCCACTGGGACTAGCAAATATCTTTGACAGTGGAGTATACATTGATAGATAAGTGACCGTTACACATTTTCTTTTGCCCTTTCTGAGGTGTTTCCTCTCTCTTCTTTGACCCACATAAGAAGCGTGACATTACTGTAGTGCAGTTGTAACACCAGTCAGTTTTGTTTTGTTTTCATTTTCTTACAACAAAGTTTACATGCTCTATTATACACAAATACACTCACATTGCTTGAATAATGCATGGTCATTACCTGGAAAATAAGAAACACTATTGTAATTCCATGGAGACCAGGCGTACTTCTATTAAGACACCCACTAGTGATTTGTAATGCAAAGGTAAGCTACCTTTTATGGGATTCCACTGAAATGCTAATCCGTAGGCTTTCAGCTCATATTGACAGACAGCATTGTTGACCAAATCAGTCATTAGAGATTTAAACTGATCGGCAGGCAGAGAGCTCTCTTGTTCTTTTTAAGCAGTTACTTTGACAAGTTTGATTTGGTGGAGAGTTCCCTGAAAAAATGTGGATCAAAGCATGGGAAAGGAATACAGTTATTTACACTGCAGTGTGCTGATAGTGGAACTCGTAACTAATCTCAAATTAGCCGTGCCTTGTGTTGTGTTACAAGACCAGTATTTGGTGTGAACGCCGACTTTTTTAGGACACACCAAACTCATGTGAGTGAGAATTTGGCACCTTTAGTGATGGGACATTTGCCCTAATTATGCAGCAATGCCAGACAACTACATAAGTGAAACATTTGATATGAAAAATAGTTTTTGAGCCATATTGTGTCTCGTGATTTACAGTAACTTACTGTAAATGCCTTAGAAATTCAGAATTGCACAAGTCTTGTTGAAACTGCCAACAAGATTTTTTTTTCTTAAATTGTGAAATTAATCAGTTCCTTATTTGTTGAAGAAATCAATGAAGAAAGAAACACACACACGTATATATATA